>JAJIBD010009134.1:0-70836 GCA_021461705.1 Cryptotis parvus | reverse complement strand
TGACCCAGTTTCAATCCCCAGCATCCCATATGGTTCCCAAAGCACCACCAGAAGTAATTCCTGAGTGCAGAGTCAAGAGTAACCCCTGAGCATTGCCGGGTGTGACCCAGAATGACAGGAAAAAAGCTTCCTGGTTACTCAGGCTCTGCAGAGGGGGAGAGGGAGGGGGCCTGGACAGTGCATTTAAAAAAAAAATTAAAATATTTTACTATAGCACCGTGATATATATATATATACATATATATATATACCGGTGATATAAGTATATATATATCATATCACGGTATATATATATATACATATATCACGGTATATATATATGTATATATATATACATATATCACGGTATATATATATATACTGTGATATATGTATATATATATCGTGATATATATATATATATACCGTGATATAGGTATAGTGGGTAGGGCAGTATATATATATATATATATATATATATATATATATATATATATATATATATATATATATATATATATCACGGTGCTATAGTAAAATATTTTAATTTTTTTAATGCACTATATATATATATATACAATTATAAAGATGTTCATGTTTGGAATTTGATCATACAGTGTTCCAGCACCCATCCCTCCACCAGAGCCCATTTCCCACAACCAATGTCCCGGATTCCCTCCCCCTCCCTAGCCTGCCTCTATAGCAGGTTCTTTCTCTCTTTTCTCTTTCTCTTTCTCACTCTCTCTCTCTTCCTTCTCTCTTACACATTGTGGATTGCAATACATACATTAAGAGGCATATCCCTTTGCCTATATTTAATGCTCAGTTCTAGGCTGTTATTATCATTTCCAACGATTATTAGCACACTGTTCCTTCTCTGTCTTACCTAACCTCTGACTCCCACACGTTTGTGGTAGATTCCACCTACTGACAAGACCTCCCTGATCCATGTTTTGCCTGACCTTGGATGTTGGTATCATACTCGGTATATAAATATATATGTGTGTATATATATATATATATATATATATATATATATATATATATATATATACACACACATCATGCAAATAAATGCAGTCATTCTATATCTGTCTTTTCCTTTCTGGCTAATTTCACTCAGCATGATCCTCTCCATGGTCCATGGACAGTGCATTTTTTTTTTTTTTTTTTGCTTTTTGGGTCACACCCGGCGTGCTCAGGGGTTACTCCTGGCTCTGCACTCAGGAATCACTCCCTGGCGGTGCTCGGGGACCATATGGGATGCCGGGATCGAAACCGGGCCGGCATGGGCCGGCGGCGTGCAAGGCAAACGCCCTACCCGCTGGGCTATCGCCCCGGCCCCTGGACAGTGCATTCTTGAGATCAGCTGCGGGCCAGAGGGTGGATGGCTTAATGGACAGGGCACCTGGTTTGTGTGTAGGGAGACCCAGCTGGCTCCCCTGGGATGGCCCCCTGATCATCACTTGACCAGCCCCCAATCACCAAGTGGGGATCACTCCTGAACACTGTTGGTTGTGACCCCCACACTACAAAGATGAGTTACATAGGGTGAATCAAGAGTTCATCACTTGAGGTTTGGAGAGGTAGATAGTACAGGGGCTGGGCGGGTGCCTTGCATGACTCGGCCTGGATAGGTACCAAAGTTAGATAGCACATGTTCCCTAGGACACTGGGAGCAACACAGACCTGTTTGCCCGTGCCTGGGCCCTGTACACAGGCTTCCTCATCGTGTCTACAGATGGGTCTCCCTGGTCACTGCAGCAGGTGAAATGCAGAGCTGTGCTCGGCAAAGGCATGTTCCTACCCAAGGAGGTGGGGCCAACCGACGACTCAAGGGCACCCAGCTGACTTCCTCCTCTCTCCCTCAGGTGCCAGACTGGGGAGAAGAGCACCCCAACTCGGGCTGTACTCAAAAGGGATTGGGCAGGGGCCGGAGCGATAGCCCAGCGGGTAGGGCGTTTGCCTTGTACGCGGCCGGCCTATGACGGCCCGGGTTCGATCCCCGGCATCCCATATGGTCCCCCGAGCACCGCCAGGAGTAATTCCTGAGTGCAGAGCCAGGAGTAATCCCTGAGCATCGCCGGGTGTGACCCAAAAAAAAAAAGGGATTGGGCAGGGGCCAGAGAGATAGTACAGTGGGTAGGGCGCTTGTCTTGCACACAGTGAACTCGAGTTTGAGCCCTGGCATCCCATACACTCCCCCAAGCCCCACCAGGAGTGATTCCTGAGTGCAGAGCCAGGAGTAAACCCTGAGCATCGCCGGGTGTGCCCCCTCCCAAAAAAAAAAAAAAAAACAGGTCTCAGCAAAGGCAGCCAAGTCTCTGGCCTCTCTGGGCTGGACAACAGCGAGGTCTGGGGGCAGGACTCACATGTGGGGGGGGGGGGGGTGCCAGCCGGACTCCCCACCCCAGAGAGAAGAGAATGACTCCCAGCACTGCCCCCTCACAACAGACTGGCATCAGCAGCGCTATGGGGGGGTTCCTCTCTCCCCCAGAGCGCCCCAGCCCTGACCATCTCGCTCAGCCCATCTCCGCCCGGTGCTGCTCTCCTGCTCTACTCTCCTGCTCCCATTAGTCACTCTCACCGGCACCCCATCCCGGCTCTGCTTCTAGGAATCACCCCCTCAGAAACCAGAGTGATCCGGTGTTGTTTCTCCTCTTGGCATCCCCTGGAGATCCTTCCTGAGAGCTGACGTGAGGTTCCTACTTGCAAAAAAGCTGCTGGTGATGGAAAGAGCTGAACGGGGCCCGAGTTAACACGCCACAACAGGACCGTGAGAAGCGAGGGTGCTGATGGGAAATCAGTCACAGCCTAGCTGGACCCCCACCCATATTCATACTCTGGAATGGGGCTGGGGCGACAAGAAACTGAATTTCACTTTTTCACGACCCTTCAGTTCCTTAAATGAACGGAGCCAGATAGTCAAAGGCAGTGCGCGGCTGTCACGGAGGGCAGGAGAGAACCTAGAAAGGGCAAAAGATGCAGGGGCTGGGCATCGCGAAAGTGTCCAGCGAGGACGTCACGAGAGCAAACTTGGAGCTAAGGGGGGAATAAGCCGCATCACTGATGTGAATCCGAATTGACGTTGCAGGTTTGTTCTTTTCCTTTTGTCTACCCAGAAGTGCTCAGGGCTCATTCCTGGCTCTGTGATCAGGGGTTACTCCCTGGCAGGGCTTGGGAGACCATATGCGATGCCAGGGATCGAACCCAGGTCTTCTCTATGCAAGGCAAATGCCCTCTACCCACTGTATTATTCCTCTGACCACACCCCCAGCAATTTTGGGATGGGGAGAAGCCAGGGAAATTTCTTTGCTCATTTTCACCTGGAGTTCATGGGCTTCAGAAGAAACTGAATATCTTCAGGGGCAGGAGCTGCTCTTCACTGTTTTTATGGTCGGTGGCCCCTGCCCAGGGCAGAGGAAGACCGAATGGCTGGACCATTTACCTGCAAACTCTCAATGCGCTCAGCCCACAAGCTCCAGTGAGCGCCTTCTATGGATCAGTCAGCAGAAGCTGGAAGTGCAGCGAAGAGAGAAAACTCAGAGGACCCCGCACAGACAGAGGGTGTCTGGGCAGCAGGACGCTTGTAAGTGTGGGACCCACCTGGGTGAGGAGCAAGTCCCACAGGTCACAGGGAATTGTGGGCATTTGGGGTCTGAAAGACCAGAGGCATTTTCTCTGGAAAAGAAGTAGGAGGCAGGGGTCCTCCACACGAAGGGCATGCCAGCCCGGCCAACGCAGGGCACACTTTCCCCACGGCATCTCGCCATACTGAGAGGGGGGCCGCTGTGGCCCCACAGCCTGGAAGATGAACCTAAATCAGGGCAACTTCGGTGCCCCCAGGTGATGGGCGAGGCTGTGCCAGACTGGAATCTTCATTTGCCTCCAGGAAGAAGCCAGGTGAAGGCTAGTGCCCAGGTGAAGGCTGGCAGGACAGTCCAGGTCCATTTGGGGAGGGTCCAGATGGGACCGGGTCCTTGCTACTTCCTGGGCCCGACTGGGGGCACCAGGGAGGCCCCAATGTCCCTGGGGCCATTCCCACCTGCCAGGCCTGGTCTTGGCCTCCCCCACAGTCCCCTCCCCAGGGCAGAGGTGGCTGCAGTGCAGATGGGCTGGGGGCTATAAATAGCAGGGCGCATATATTAGCATGCCAATGCACCCGCACCCCATCCTCTATGCTAATGGCCCACCATGCGCCTGAACACCTTCTGTTCCCCTGCATGCATTTGCATGCACAATTAGCATAATCTTGTATAATTAATGAACAGCGTCAATTTTAGCTCCTAAGTAATTTGATTAACATGTTGATAGGGCACTTACTCGGCTCTCCAAACCTCGGGGCTGGGCATGGGGCCTGAGGAGGTGAGGGGAAGAGAGCAGAGCCGGCTTAGGGCCCCCTGGCTGCCCACGCAGAGTGGCGGTGACTGTGCTACTCACAAATGGGCCGCAGAGGCGGGAGGTGGGGCCCAGGGGGCTGCCAATGGGCCGCATTAGCTCTCCGCGTGGTGCAGCAGAGACAGAGGGGCCCAGGGGTAGCCTCTCGCCTGAGCATGAGCTGTCAAGACACACCCCCTGCCTGTTCTCCAGCCAGGGGGTCACTGTTGAATACAGGATGAGGACTTCTAGGGAAGACAAGAAGAAAGAAGGATCTAGAAAGAGTCACAGGGGCTGCGGCGGGATGCCTGGCCCAGCGGTGGGGGAGCGCAGAGGAGGAAGGTGCACTTGGGAGCAATTTGGGAAGTGGGAGGGGCTCCGGGCTGAAGGCAGGAAGTAAGTTGTGTTTCCTGCCTGGTTCTGAGGCCACTTCACGAGTCACGTGAGAGGCAGAGGGCATGACCCAGACAGATGCCGTCCCAGCCCCTCCTGTCCTCTCTGGCGGGTGGGGCTCCAAGTTCCTCCCCTGGCTTGGAATCTTACTCTGGAGCCTTGACTCACTCGTTCCGACCGTCCACAACAGTCACTGGGCGGAGGGCAGGATAACAAGAAATGACACCTAGGCAGAGCCAGGCGTGGCTCCTGATACCTATTTTTTGTTTGGGGGTCACATCCGGCAGTGCTCAGGGCTTACTCCTGGCTCTGTGCTCAGGGATCACTTCTGGCAGTGCTTGGGAGACCAACCATAAGTGATGCCGAGAATCCAACTCAGGTTAGCCATTTGCAAGGCAAGTGCCTAACTTCCTGTCCTATCTCTTGGGCCATCGATAACAAAGTCATAGTCAACTTCATGACAGCCCCATTGGTTGGTTGGGGTTAAGCTGCAGGGCCCCAGGACTGGGACTCAGGTGGCCACTGCCCTGGGTTGAAGCCCTGGCTCATGGCATTCCCTCTTCTGCACCACGGGCGTGGCCCTGCTGGCTCAGGAGCACCACTATGCGGTCCCCACATTTAACAACAATAATAACACAAGAGTCACCTAACTCCCTTTCACAAGGCACCAAGCAGAGGGAGGTGAGGCCTTGCTCTGGGGTCGGCCAGTTTTTCCCAAAGACCCCTACCCTTTCTCATGCAAGTGGTGGGTGTTCAGGCACTAACTCGCTCCCCCACTCTTGAAAGCCGCAGGGCTCCCCCTCCTGCAGTCCCCACAGCTGTATGCCCGCTGCCATGCGGACCACTGGGACCCTGAGCTTGTCTTCAGTTGCCCAGAGCCTTCCCTTGAATCCTGGCTCTGAATCAGGAGACTTGGGGAGTTCATTCTCACGACTGGCTCCCCAGCCCACAGGACCCTCCAGGGCCTGCGGGGACATTTCAGGAACCCCTTCTGTGACTCCCATCCCTCGAATGTTCTGGGCATGAACAGAAACCCTGCCCCCCCCCGCAGGAAAGGAAAAGAAAACCTCAACTCACCCCAGCACTGACCCAGCAGGAAAATTCAGGAGAGCCAGGCAATGACCAACAGGACCACTCAGAAGCCTGTGCCTGCAGCAGTGTGGGGAGCCCAGGCTCCCGCTGGACAGATGCTGCTGGACAGATGTGGTAGCTGCAGAGGGCAGCAGGTGCTGCTGGACTAGAGGGTGGGGGCTGATTCTTTTTGCTGCAGTTGTTTATTTTTTTTAGTTTGGGGGCCACACCCGGCAGTGCTCAGGGCTTACTCCTGGTTCTGTGCTCCGGGATAACTCCTGGTAGGGGCTTGGGAGAATCATGTAGGGTACCAGGGGTGGGACCCGGGAGGGCTGAGTGCAAGGCAAGTGTCCTGCCTGCTGTACTACGGCTCCAGCCCAGGTGGCTGGTTCTTCTGTTGCTCCCACCAAACTTCGTGGCAGCCTGGGTCTCCCGAGGGATTGGGGGCTGTTTGCTCCCACCAGGCCAGAGCTTTCCTCTGCTCGTGGCTCAGACAGGACCTGTTCCAAGCGTGCCACTAATAAGAGCCTCCAGCCTGCCCAAAGCCCACAGTGGCAGCTCTGCCTTGCACCCTGCCCTGTGCAGGCATCAGCTGGATCAATCCAGTCTTTATTTCTTTGCTTTTATTGTGGGTGGCATGGGCCGAACCCAGGGCCGCCTATATGCTAAGCCTATATTCTGTTGCTGAGCCGTATCCCTGGCACTTGATGTAAATACTAAGACTTAGAAATGCAATGGACAATGAGGCAGCCACTGAGACTATTTGAACTAAATACAGTGAAATCTAGTCTAAAAATTCTATTTCTAGGGTGGAGCGATAGCACAGCAGGTAGGTCCAACCCAGGTTTGATTGCCGGTATCCCATATGGTCCCCCGAGCACCGCCAGGAGTTATTCCTGAGTGCAGAACCAGGAGTAACCCCTGAGTATTGCCGGGTGTGACCCAAAAAAGCAAAAAAAAATTTTAAAAATAAATAAAAATTATTTACAAATAAAAATAAATAAATAAAAAATTCCATTTCTCTGTCCGAGTAGCGACATGTCAGGTGTGGATACTGGCCTGCTCAGCTTACTGGCTGCTCTTGTCCTCATCCTCACGAAGTTCCGTTACTGTATTTATTTATTTTTGTTTCTGGCCACACCCAGCAGTGCTCAAGGCTGACTCCTGGCTCTGTGCTCAAGGCTCACTTCTGTCTGGCTCGGGTTTTTCTTTGGGTCCTGTAAGTTGAACCCAGGTTGGCTGTGCGCGAGGGAAGCACCCTACCTGCAGTACTGTGTTCTGGCCCTCTCCTGGACTGCTTTCACACTCTCAAAGGCTGGGAATTGTTGTTTAAACTTGTCTCTTCTCGCACAAGTGTTCATCCTAGCTTCGCCCCCAGTGCAGGGATGTGTGCATTCACTTAGAGTTAAAATTACAGTGAGAGGGCCGGAGTGATAGCACTGTGGGTAGGGCACTCATTTGCCTTGCATATGGCCAACCCAAGTGCAATTCCTGGCATCTCATATGGTCCCTTGAGCACCACCAGGAATGATTTCTGAGCACAGAGCCAGGAGTCAGCCCTGAGCCCCTACCACCACCAAAAAAATTATAGTGAGAGACCTTAACAACAGTGTACTGGGTAGGACACTTGTCTTGCACGTGGCCAGTACAATTTCTCATACTACATATGATCCCCTGGAGTAATCCCTGAACACAGAGCCGAGTAAGCCCTGAGCACTGTGGGGCGTGGCCCAAACTTCTCTCTATCGCATAGAAGAAAAACATACAGTGAGAATTGTAACAATGCTCCTCTTAATAGGGAGTAATGTAAAACCCCATACGTTTTCCAACCTCCCAGTTGGAAAAACACCAACTGGGAGGCCAGAATTTTAAGAACTGAAAAGACTTCTGAAAAGTCAAAGTCTTTTATCTCTATAGCAACAGGGACACAGAAAACTGTGAGAATCAACCTTTTTAGGTGCTGGGAGGTAGTTCAAAGGGTTTGAGGACATGTTTTGGATGTAGAAGGCTTGGGTTTGATCTCGGCACTACATGGTCCCCTGAGCACCACAGTGAGAAACTCTCAAGCACTGAGCTGGGAGTAGCCCCTGAGCATGGCCAGATGTGGCCCAAAAACTGAAAAAGAGGACGGGGAGTGATATAGTACAGCAGGTCGTACTATATAGTGATATGGTGTATCTGGTGATAGCCTATATAGATATCACTATATTATATCTATTATTTACTAATATACATATTACTAAATAATAAATAATATATAATATATTTATAATATATTATTTATATTAATAATATATTATTTATAATATATTATAATAATATATTGATATGTAGTATTTATAGTAGTAATATAATATTATTTATAATAATAAATAATATAATATCTATCATTTACTATATTATATAGACATAGTACTACCTTACATGCAGCCTCTTGGGCTTGGTCCCTGGCACCCCATATAGTCTCCTAGGCCCCACCAGGGGTGATGCCTGAGCACAGAGCCAAAACTAAGCCCAGAGCATTGCCTGGTATGTCCTCAAAACAAAACAAGTCCCTAAAAACTTGAAAAAGAACAAAAGAGTTGGGGTCGGGTGGATAGCACCGCGGGGAGGGTGTTTGCCTTGCACGCGGCCAACCCAGGTTCAATCCCGCATCCGTATGGTCCCCCGAGCACCTCTGGGAGTAATTCCTGAATGAAGAGCCAGGAAAAAATCTGAAAATTATTAAAATGTTTGCTGCTATCCAAGGCATATTTCCTCTAGAAAAATGACTGAATTTGAGGAAGAACCGAGAGCTTGTGGCGGTGCACTGTACCCTGTCCCTCTCGGCCCTCTCCCCAGCTCAGTGCTGCTCTGGGAAGCAGCAATCTTGCTTCCAGGAGAGCTGTGATTTTGGCAGCCCACAGGCCCCCAGGAACAAACAGGTGAGGAGCCTCTCTGCAAGCCACACCCCAGCAGCCGCCATGCTTGGACCTGTCCAGCAGCTCCTTGGGTAGATTCTCCCACCAAGCGTTGCCTGACCAGACCCAGGGCTCACTTTAGAGAGTTTGCTGAAAAGCAACCAGGCATTTGCTGGAGGTAGCAGTACTTGGTGCAAACAAGTCTTCTCTAGATGGAGAAAGTGGGAGTGAGATGCTCGTATGGGCCTCTCAAAAGCACTCAGCCGTTCCTGGGCAGCTGGAAGTTCCTGTGTATGGGAGCAGGGCAGAGCACAGGTCTTCAGAAGAGCTGAGAAGGCCCCAGTCTCTTAACTCTGGGGGACCCGAGATCCTGCAGGAGCAGGAAATGGAAGGATAAGAAGTACTGGGAAAAGAGCGAGGTAGTAAACAAAAGCCCCATTTTAGGGGCTGGGTGATATCACAGTGGGCAAGGAGCTTGCCCTGCACACAGCCAGCCCAGGTTCGATCTCTGGCATCCTGTATGGACACCTGTGCACCAGGTATGATTCTTAGTCCAAAAAAAAGGACCACATTCTAAACGTACTTTTTTTTATGTTAAAATGTGTTTACTTTCTTTTGGGGGATATGCATGGCTACGCTCAGGGGCTAGTATAGGCTCAGTACTTGGGGATCACTCTTGGTGGTGCTTTGGGGGACAATGTGGTACCAGGGATTGGAGCTAGGACTAATGTACATGTACTCAGCCTGTTCTGCACTCACTTTCTCTCTCTCTCTCTCTCTCTCTCTCTCTCTCTCTCTCTCTCTCTCTCTCTCTCTCGCCCATATCTAAAACTTTAAAAGACAATTGTGTATGTGGGAAGGTGGAGTGTATACCAGAATTCTCTGAGGTTTCCACACATTTTTATTATAAACTTGGAAGTACTCTTAAAAATACAATCTGGGTGGGGCCGGAGTGATAGCACAGCGGGTAGGGTGTTTGCCTTGTGTACAGCTGACCTGGGTTCGATCCCCGGCATCCCATATGGTACCCTGAGTACCGCCAGGAGTAATTCCTGAGTGAAGAGCTGTGAGTAACCCCCTGAGCGTTGCTGGGTGTGACCCAAAATAAGCAAAAAAAAAAACCACAATCTGGGATCAGAGTAATGGTACAGCAGGTAGAGCCTTTGCCTTTCATGCAGCCGACCTTGGTTCAATCCCTGGCATCCAATATGGTCCTTTAAGTAACCGCAGGAGTTATCCCTGAGCACAAAGCCAGGGAGTAAGCCCTGAGCATCACTGGGTATGACCCAAACACAAAAAATTTATTCAAGTAAGCTGCATAAAGCGATAATTCTAAATCCATATTGACAGACTTTAATTGCGTAAATATATAATGTGATTGACAAAGATAGAACAAAGGCAAGGAGAGGGAACAGAACTAAATAAAAGCACTGTTTTTGTATGTTATTGAAATTAATTTCATATTCATCTAAATGAGATTGTCTTAAAATAAGATATTATAATTGTAATTCCCAGGGAAACCACTTAGAAAATTACAGTGAAGCAACAACAATGTAATGGAAACAGCACACTGGAAACAGGGACAGCACAAAGGGCTGGAGCATACGCAGCCGCTCCAGGTTTGATACCTGTCACCACAATCTCCTGAGCACCACTGGGAGTAGGCTCCCAAGCACCATCAAGTATGAGCCCGCCCCCAAAAAAGGACACTAGAGAAAGGACAAGAATACAAATACGCATAAGACAGAAAGCACACAACAAAATGGCGGGATTGATTAGGTCATTGTTATACCCAATGGGGCTGAAGGGCTACTCCCAAGTCCTGCCCAGGGGTCACTCCCAGCAGAGCTCATGGGACCATGTGTACTGGGATTGAACCTGGCTCTCCTGCATAAAGCCTGTGCTCAGCTCTCCCCCTCAAATCCTACTTTTAATTGTGATGACGTTGACTGTAAATGGGTTAAATACTATAAATAAAAGACAGAATGAATTTTTTAAAACAAATATATAATGTCTATGTGAGACACAGTTTGGATTTAAATATCAAAATCAGGGGGCTGTTGGGGCCGGAGCGATAGCCCAGCGGTAGGGCATTTGCCTTGCAGCGGCGCTGGCCTGTGCCAGCCCGGGTTTGATCCCCGGCATCCCATATGGTCTCCCGAGCACCGCCAGGAGTAATTCCTGAGTGCAGAGCCAGGAGAAACCCCTGAGCATCGCATGGTGTGACCCAAAAAGCAAAAAAAAAAAAATCAGGGGCTGTAGAGATAGTACAGTGGTAAGGGTGTTCGCCTTGCAGGCTGACCAGGGTTGGATTCCCAGCATCCTCTATGCTGCTTGAGTACTGTTAGCACAGCCAGGACTTAACCCTGAGTGCAGAGCCAGGAGTAACCCCTGAGCACCACAAGGTATGGCAAAAAAAAATCACAATCAGAAGTCAAAGCGGTTAGAAAAGGGATACAAAAACGCTATCTAAAAAAGAACAGAAACAGTTGGAGTGATAGCACAGCGGGTAAGGTGTTTGCTTTGCATGCGGCTGACCCTGGTTCAATCCCGGGCATCCCATATGGTCCCTCTCTCCACCAGGAGTAATTCCTGAGCGAAGAGCAAGGAGTAACCCCTGAGTGTCGCTGGGTGTGACCCAAAAAATTAAAAAAAAAAAAAACAGAAACAGATCTAATAAAATAGACTTTCAGACATAAATTGTTAGAAAAAAAAAAGCTCTTTTATAATGATAAAGGTGATAACCTATACCAAAAATTATAAATCCATATGCACCTAATAACTAACAGAATTCTAAAAAACATAAAGCAAAAAATGAGAGATCTGAAGGAAGAAATACATAATTCAACATTAATAGTTGAAGACTTCAATTCACGTTTTCTAATACTAGAGAGAGCTATAGCCTGGAGCCAGGGAATATGGCTTCTAGAATGTTTGCTCTGCAGATATTAGGCCCCACATTCAATCACAGTTGCACCCCACATCTCTGGGTGAGATCCCAGTCCTGCCAAAGCAATTTTTGGTGAGTACCACAAACAAGTGTGCAAGCCAGACATCACAACAACAAGGGGTAGGGAAAAAACAATAACAAATAATCAAGAAAAAGAGAAAATTTTTAAAACTTAACATAAAAATAACTTTAAAAATAATAGAACTATTAGGCAGGGAGATGGTTAAGGATCTGGAAGACTCGAGAACAATGAATAGGCCTGGAGAGACAAGGCAGAGGTTAAGGCACTTGTTTTGTAACAATGAGGTACCATCTCACACCACAGAGACTGGCACACGTCCAAAACAGCAAGAACAACCGGTGCTGGCGTGGATGTGGGGAAAAAGGGACTCTCATCCACTGTTGGTGGGAGTGCTAACTGGTCCAGCCCTTTTGGAAAACAATATGGGCATTCCTCCGAAAACTAGATATTGAGCTCCCATTTGATCCAGCAATAGCACTCCTGGGAATATACCCTAGAGACCGAAAAACACATAGCAGAAACACTATCTGTACTTCTTTACTCATCTCTGCGCTATTCACTATAGCTAGAATCTGGAAACAACCTAAGTGCCAGAGAACAGACGACTGGCTAAAGAAACTGTGGTTCATCTACACTATGGAATACTATGCAGCTGTCAGAAAAGATGAAATTATGAAATTTACCTGCAAATGGATGGACATGGAGACTATCATGCTGAGTGAAATTAGTCAGAAGGAAAAGGACAGATATAGAATGACTGCATTCATTAATAGGATATAAATAGATACCAGTGTTTTACTAAATGTGGGAAATGGTAATGGCAGATTAAAACTCACCATTGAATATACACAAAGAGACTTAAGTGATAAACTCTAAATATCTGCAGGGCTAGCCACAATGTGTAAAATAAGAGGGAGAGATGCAGAGACAGAGAGAGAGACAGAGAGAGAGAAAGAGAGGAAACGGGGGTACCTGCTATTGAGGCAGCCTGGGGGTGGGCGGGAGGGGGTGGGGTACATTGGTGGTGGAAATGGGGCACTGGTGGAGGGAGGGGTGCTGGAATACTGTATTACCAAGAACCAATTATGAACACCTTTGTAATTGTATGTCTCATGGTGGTATAATAAAAAAATTAAAAAAGAAAGTAATAATACCAGCTTAGAACTGAGCATTGAATATAAGCAAAAAGATACACATGATAACCTCTAAATGTATGTATTGCAATACACAATGTGTAAGAGAAGGAAGAGAGAGACAGACAGAGAAAGAGAGAAGAGATAAAGAACCCGCCATAGAGGAAGGTTAGGGGATGGGGGAGGGAATTGGGGACATTGGTGGTGGGAAATGGGCACTGGTGGAGGGATGGAACACTATAAGATCAAAACCCAAATATGAACATCTTTGTAATTGTATATCTCATGGTGGTATAATAAAATATTTAAAAATTTAAAAATATATAAATATATCTCTCTGTACAACTAAAGTTTAAATAGTATTAAAAACACAACACATAAAAAAGGCACTTGTTTTGTATGTGGTTGACCCTGATTTGATGCCTGGCACCGCATATAGTCTCTGAGCCTTGTCAGGAATGATCCCTGAGGGCAGAGTCAGGACTGAGCCCTGAGCACAGCTGGATGTGGCCCCAAAACAAAAACAAAACAACAACAACAACTTAAACACCCCCCCAATAGCTAGACCTAACAGACCTATAAACAATGGGAAGCTATGCATTCTCTTCAGGGAAACATAAGATATTTCTGACGCTGATCATACTGACCATGAGTTAGGACATAAGAAAAGCATCAGTAAGTTAAAAACAAAAATACCTCCCAAAACCCCAAGTGTGTTTGATGGCCACATTAAGTTAAATTTAGACACCAGTAACAAAATGAAACTTGGCAAATTTTCAAATATTTGGAAATTAAATAGCTCACTCCTCATAGCCAAGAAATTAAAAAAATCATGAAAAAAGAATCTTGTGACAAACGAAAATAAAAATATTACATATCACAACTTATGGGTAGGAACAAAGCAGGTGCTTACCTATAACTGTAAGCAATATACCAAAAGAAAAAAAAGAAATCTAAAATCAGTAACTTTCCACCAGTGGAATAGTAGGGAAAGAAATGCGCCAAACAACCCCCAAACCAATAAACCCTGAAGCAAATAGAAGAGAAACAGAGTAGAGATAAATGAAATAGAGAAGCAGAAAAACAATGGGAAAAACCAGTGAGACGAATATTTACAGGGCAACCAAACAGGTGCTGGAGAGAAGTTACAGCACTGAAGGCTGTACCTTGCACGCGGCTAACTCAGGGCTCATCCTCAGCACCGCATCTGAGCATCGCGAGGCGTGGTTCCCTGAGCACAGTGCCAGGAGCAAAGCCACGTGTGGCTCCCCTGGCCTTGAATGCTGATAAAAACAAATAAAGTAGGAAAAGATGCAAATGTCTACAGCCAGAGAGACCAGCCAGCTGGTGAGGAGAGAGAGAGACTGGACGCTCTGTGCACTGCCAACCAGTGGCAAAACAGGACTGGAGGGCATGTGCAAAACCAACCAAAGAGCTGTGGCCCACGGCGGGCAGTAGCTAAACACTGTGTGAGCATCACAGCCACAATGCGAGTCCTGGTGCATGGGCATATGAGCACCGTGGCTACCCGCCTCCCTCCTGGCTCCACTACCATGAACATTGCAACTACACAGTGAATCCCTGATGAGCAGTGTGGCCTAGTGTGTGAGCACCACAGCCAGGATGTCATTGCAACATCAACAACAAGAAGGGGGTGGGTGGGAGGGCAGAGAGACAGTGCTATGAGTATGTCACTTGCCTTGCCCTGAGTCAATCCAGGTTTGACCACCGACATCCCATGTGGTTCCCCAAGCACCGCCAGTAGTGATTTCTGAGTGCAGAGCCAGAAACCCCTGAGCATTGCTGAGTGTGGCCCCCAAACAAAAACAAAACAAATAACCAAACCAACCAACCATCAAAACATGAGAAGAGTGAGGAAGGAGGAGGTATTACAAAGAAAATCAATGGTAAATATAGAGTGTGAAGAAGTTCCAGAGGGCCAAAGGATCGATCAGTAGTGCCTTCACTGGGAGAGGAGAGGCTGAGGGCAGAACAGCTGGAAATCTCACACCCAGGTCTGGGCCTCGATTGCCAGGACTTGTCAGAACAAGAAGCTGCAAACTGGAATCTTATTGTGGAGTCTTAGGGGCTCACCCAAATCGGAGGCCCGATATGTGTATTAAAGCCTGCATCGTCCCCTCTGCATTGTCCAGGGGAAGAAAGATTTCCTCTGGACAGCAGAGCCAGTGGAAAGGAACTTCGATGGCCGAGTGCCAGGGTCATGGAAAGCAGCCACAGAGATGGTTCGTGTGTGTCTTGGGGAGCTTCCCAATAACATTCAGGGGAGCCAGAGGCTATTCCCTCTGCCAACGGCCTTGCCATCGGCCTGGCAGTTGAATGCTTGAGGTGGTGATGCGGAATAGCTCAACCCATAATGGGCGCTATCCAGGAAACCTCAGCAGTGCTCAGGGGCCTCAAGGGTTACCAGCGGTGCTCCAGGGTTGCTTGAGAAGCCATGTGGTTCTGGGGATCAAACTTGAATCCTTAGGAATGCCTCTGGCCCCTGAGCTCTCTCCCAAAGATGCCAGCACCACTGGTCAGCTAGCAAACAGCCAAGGAGGCAAGACTGAAGGGAGAGATTCTCCACATTTCTGCATTAGGGCGCCTGCGGCCACTGCACAGTATCGGTGGCCATTAGCACTGCCACCAGCGAGGGCGTGTCTGGGCCTGGAGCCCACAACCTGATAGATCCTGTGATGTTGGGATGCAGACAAGTGGACTGACATCCCAACACTTCAGACACTCTGAAGGGTCAAAGGGCAAGTGAGGAGCTCCTTGGGCACAAAGGGATCGCAAGCTCTGGCCTCTTCCTAAGAGAAGCTCCGTCAGCCATGACCTTGTGCTGGGCAAGGTGTCCAGCATGGGGATCAATTCCCGCCACTGCCCCCGCAGGGGAAGATGGCACCTGAGCACCAGAAGTGAAAGCAGGCTGGAAGGGCAGTGATTTTCTTTGTCCTGATAGTAGCTATTGACCTTGAGAATCACCCTCCTGCTGGCTGTGGCCTGAGTGTAACCTGAACCCCTGCAGCTCCCAGCCGACTCCTGCAAGACTGGGCAGTGGCATTCACAGATGAGGATGAGACCACACTGAGGGCGAAGTAGCTCCTGCGGCTGCTGCAGCACCACTGACTGTAGTGGGCACGAGACCTCCGGTCACCCCAGTGGGTGCCGAAGTATGAGTGTATAAAGAGGCAAACACCTCTGTGACCTGGGAAAACAGCCCACGATGGCATCCTGCAGCCTACAGTTGGGATAAAAGCCTACACAAACTAACAGCTGCTCAACTCTACACACTGAATTTAAGAGACAGCCTCATACAAGAAGAGGAGAGAGAGAGAAATTTGTCACAAATTATGACAAAAACAAAGTCGGGGGGTAAATGCAGTGAAAGCAAATAGCCTGTTTGAAGAAGAGTCTATGACAGGGGCAGGAGTGATAGTCCAGCGGGTAGGGCATTTGTCTTGCACGTAGCCGACCCAGGTTTGATTCCCAGCATCCCATTTGGTCCCCTGAGCACCACCAGGGAGTGATTCCTGAGGGGCAGGAGTAACCCCCTAAGCATTGCTGGGTGTGGCTCAAAAAGCAAACTAATAATAATAATAATAATAATAATAATAATAATAATAATAATAAAGCTGCTACGACAATGTTAAATAAAATCAGAAAAGCAACTGATACACCAATTGAGGTTTACAATAAGGAGAGAGAAACCATTACAGAAATAACACGCAACAGCTAAGCTAAAGGACACGATACAGGGTAGGGATGGAGCTTAGTGGGGGGGAAAATATTCTTTTTTTTTTTTTGGCTTTTTTGGGTCACACCCGGAAATGCTCAGGGGTTTCTCCTGGCTCTGCACTCAGAAATTCCTCCTGGCGGTGCTCAGGTGACCATATGGGATGCCGGGGATTGAACAGGCCGGCCACGTGCAAGGCAAACGCCCTACCCGCTGGGCTATCGCTCCTGCCCCCATTATTCTTGGGAGAGACCCTTGAGTACCACCAGGGATGGCCCCAAAACCAAAGTAAGTAAATTAATAAAAATAAAAGGCGTTGGATGGATCAAAAACAAAATTTAATATTTCGATTGGTTACAGGAAACACATCTTAGTCTCTAAGAGAGATACAGATTCAAAGTGAAAGGCTGCAAAACTATGAGCAAATGGTAACTTCAAAAAATAATTACAGTTATATCAGATAATACAAATTTCCAGCAGAGAAGGTAAAAATATATAGGGATAGATGTAAAATGACTAAGGGCATAACACAGCAAGAAAGCATTGCAGTTATCAACATCTATGCACTAAGTGAATGTGCCTCAAAATGTATTAAGCAACTATAAATAAGATGAAAGAGTGATGCCAACAGTAATGCAATAAAAACAGGGATTTTAGCAACCTCCTTACAACAATGAACAGATCAACTAAATAAGTATAAATAAGCAAACAACGTCCTTAAAGAATGAGCTAGAATAGATGGACTTAATAGATACTGCTGGAATGTTTCATTAACATGATCTGAACTTAGCTCTTTTTATCATTTTCATATGGAATATTTAATGTTATTAGGACTCAATTATCAATAAACTTATGAAGACTGAAATTATGACAAGTATTTTTTAGGATCACAACGCTATACAATTAGATAAGAAATGCCAATTGTAAAGAAGTGAAACTATCATTATTTACAGATAATCTGTTTATTAATAGATAGAAATTCCCCACCCAATTCCACTGAAATGCTATTAAAGGTTGGGGGGTACGGCTCAGTGATAGAGATATACCCTGCCTATGTGAAACCCTGAATTTGGCCTTTGGAACCACACCCCTCAAAATCAATATCAAAAAATCTCTTGGGGCCAGAGTGATAGTCCAGTAGGTAGGGTGTTTGCCTTGCATGCAAACACCCTGGCTTTGATCCCTGGCTTCAATCCCCGGCATCCCATATGGTCCCATGAGCACCTCCAAGAGTAATTCCTGAGTGCAGAGCCAGGAGTAACCCTTAAGCATTAATGGGTGTGACCCTTAAAATCAAACAAAAGAATCTCTTTTGGTGACAGAGTGATAGTACAGCCAGGAGGGCACTTTCTTTGCATGCAGCTGACTCAGTTTCAACCCCTACACCTCATACAGTCCCCCAAGAATCACCAGAAGTGATCCCTGACTGCAGAGCCAGGAGTAAGCCCTGAGCACCATCAAGTATGGTGTTAAAACCAGAAAAAAACAAAAACCTCTAACACTCCTATATTCAAATAACAAATGAGAAGAATAAATTAACAATTCCATTTGCAGTTGTGCCCCTACAGAATAAAATACTTAGGAATACATTTAATAAAGGAGGTGAAATACCTATACAGTAAAATCAAGACACTGTTAAAACATAGACGGAAACTCATTTTATATACATGATATGGAGAATCAATCAAGTTAAAATGTCCATTTTTAATGGCAGATTAAAACTCACCATTGAATATACACAAAGAGACTTAAGTGATAAACTCTAAATATCTGCAGGGCTAGCCACAATGTGTAAAAAGAAGAGGGAGAGAGATGCAGAGACAGAGAGAGAAACAGAGAGAGAAAGAGAGGATACTGGGGTACCTGCTACTGAGGCAGCCTGGGGGTGGGTGGGAGGGGTGGGATACATTGGTGGTGGAAATGGGGCACTGGTGAAGGATGGGTGCTGGAATACTGTATTACCAAGAACCAATTATGAACACCTTTGTAATTGTATGTCTCACGGTAGTATAATAAAATATTAAAAATAAAATAAAATAAAATGTTCATTTTACCAAAAACAATATATTTAATGCAATCTCAGTAAAGATTACAATAATACTTTTGAAAGTAAATAGAACAAAATACTAAAGTTTATATAGAATCTTTAAAAATATCCACTATAAATATACAGCTTAGTGACAGAATGCTTCACATGTGTGAGGTACTGAGCTCAATCCCCAGCAGCAACTGCCCCCACATACCCCTAAAATAGATGTGTGCAACCTTAAGAAAAATGAAGGTGGCATTATGTTATGTAATGTCAAACTATTTCATAAAGCAACAGTTATTAAAACTGTATGGTACTGGGATAAAAGTAGCACACAAATGGAACAGATTTGAAGGCCTAGAAACAAACCCACATATTTATCAGTGTTTAATTTATGAACAAAGGATCCATGATCATATAACAGATGGGAATCATTTCAACAAATGTATTGGGAAAACTAAACAGCTGCATGCAAATGAAACTGGTATGCTCTCTAATTCCATGAACATAAATAATTTCAAAATGGATTCAAGACCACATGCCATAGAATACACAGAAGATAATAAAGGTGAACTATTATGTGATATCAGTATTACAGGTGACTTTGGGGTCTCAACCCTGCAGTAAAAGATATTAAAGATAAGACAGTAGGAATAGGGGCCCGGAGAGACAGCACAGTAGGGAGGGCGTTTGCCTTCCATGCGGACGACCTGGGTTCGATCCCCGGCATCCCATATGGTCCCCTGATCACCGCCAGGAGTAATTCCCTGAGTGCAGAGCAGAAGTAACCCCTGAGCATCGCTGAGTATGACCCAAAAAGCAAAAACAAAAAAAGCAGAGAAACAGTAGGGATAGAATTAAATGGAAAAGGTTTTGTACAGAAAAAATAAAATATAAGCAGATAAAATAAGCTGGCCTATTGAATGGAAATACTTGCATATGATAATCCAATATGGGGTTAATAACCAAGGTATATAAAGAATTCATACAACTTAACAAAAACACCAAACAACCCAATCAAAATATGAGCAGAGATTTGAATAGACACTTGTCTATGTCTCTATGTTTTGTCTCTTAGTCTCTTTGCTGTTTCAAGCTTGTGTTCCCCACTAAATACACTCCATTTCTTCTCCACACCCTCCTCCCCACCCTGCTTTCCCCCACAACTGCATCGTTCTAAATTTTGTTCTATAAAAATTATCTTGGGGGTGGAGAGATAGTATAGTAGGTAGGGCACTAGCTTACTTTGATCCCAGGCACCACATATGGTTCCCTGAGTCCTGCCTGGAGTGATCCCTGAGTGCAGAGCCAGGATTAAACCCTGAGCACAGCTAGGCATGACACCATTGCTTAAAAATCTAAAAAAAAAAAAAGGGTAAAAACTATATTGCTTCACTTAAATAAAAAATGATCTTTCTTTCTTTCTTTCTTTCTTTCTTTCTTTTCTTTCTTTCTTTCTTTCTTTCTTTCTTTCTTTCTTTCTTTCTTTCTTTCTTTCTTTCTCTCTCTCTCTCTCTTTCTTTCTTTCTCTCTTTCTCTTTCTTTCTTTCTTTCTTTCTTTCTTTCATTCTTTCTTTCTTTCTTTCTTTCTTTCTTTCTTTCTTTCTTTCTTTCTTTCTTTCTTTCTTTCTTTCTTTCTTTCTTTCTTTCTTTCTTTCTTTCTTTCTTTCTTTCTTTCTTTCTTTCTTTCTTTCTTTCTTTCCTTCCCTTCCTTCCTTCCTTCCTTTCATCCTTCCTTCCTTCTTTCCTTCTTTCCTTCTTTTTTATTATATCACCATGAAATAGACAATTCCAAACTTGTTCATGATTGTTTCAGTTATACAGTGTTCCAACACCCACACCTCCACGAGTGCACATTTCCCACCACCAATGGTCCCAGTCCCCCTGACCTGCCTTTATGTTAGTCACTTCTCTCTCTCCCCCCCACATTGTAGTGTGCAATACAGACACTGAAGGACTATTATGTGTATCCCTTTACCTGCTTTCAATACTCAGTTCTAGTCTAGCATTACCATTTCCAACTGAAAAATAATCATTCTCGTGACACAATCACATAGTGTGCTACCACTGTGGTCCGTGGCCCACTGAAGGAAACAATAATGTGAGCTTAAGACAAGGAATTAGAGATTACATATAATAAAAATAATGGCCCAGTTTCAATGCAAATGAAACTGGTATGCTCTCTAGTTCCATGGACAATAGTAATTTCAAAATGGATTCAAGACCACATGCCATAGAATACACAGAAGATAATAAAGGTGAACTATTATGTGATATCAGTATTACAATAAATACTGGATTTAGAGATGACAAGAGTATGCCACCCGCATGGCAGAGCCTGGCAAGCTACCTGTGTCGTATTTGATATGCCAAATACCAGTAACAATTATAGACCTCATTCCCATGACCTGATGGAATGGTTTGAGGCTCTTTATGTTTCTGGAGCAAGCAGGTGCCCTTGGGCTCTACTTGCATGAGACAGCACATATGGAGATGTTACTGGTGCCTGCTCGAGCAAATCGATGATGAACGGGAAGACAGTGATAAAGTGATACAGTGATATAATAAAAATAGAATTGTCCCTCTCTGGGTTCACCGGAAGTCCACCTATGGAATAGACTCCCTGAATTCTACCAATGGAACCATAGGTCATGTGGACATCCTGACAGGGATAAACGGTTGTATAGGCTGATGCAGGTGGGTGGTGTCATAAGCTGCCAGAAGGACCCCAGTGTGGATGGCTGAGAGACTGGCAAAAGCCCACTGAGAGAGAAGTCATTCACTAGAAAGGGCTGACAGTTCCGGGAACACCTTCTGCCTCTCAAAGTGCTCCTCCTGTAACTCAACCTAGACTATAGGGAGGAGTGAGAGAGAAAAAACCACTCTGCTAACTCCTCTCATCACGAAGCCCAAGGCAGGGTCAAGTCAGGGGGGAATACTTTAGAATAAGACTCTACACTTGGGGCCGGAGAGATAGCCCAGCAGGTAGGGTGTTTGCCTTGCATGCGGCCAGCCTGTGCTGGCCTGGGTTCGATCCCGGCATCCCATATGGTCCCCCAAGCACCGCCAGGAGTGACTCCTGAGTGCAGAGCCAGGAGAAACCCCTGAGCATTGCTGGGTGTGACCCAAAAAAGAAAAAAAAAAAGACTCTACACTTGTTGCATTTGTGCTCTGGGTCCAGTCTAGGGAGAGGGAGAGAGAGAGGGGGGGGGGGAAAGGAGATAGGGAATGAGAGAGGGAGAGATATAACCAAGATAGAAATGAATTACATTTTACATAGCACCTTCAAGACTTAGCATTGTAAATACATCATTTACCTCTAGGTAAACCTGAATTAAATATGTTCCCCATAAAATTGACATACAATTAATAAAGTGGAAAGGGAATTCTTGTAGAATGAAATGAAAATGTGCAGATCATATATTTGACAAAGGGTTAATCTCCAAGTATGTAAATAACTCCTACAACTCAACAAAAGTAAAGCTACAAACCCAATTAAAAGAATCAAAGGAATTCAAGTCATTTCTCCAAAGATTATGTACAAATGGTCAATAGGCATCACATATCATTAGTGAAATCAAAAGCACAATGAAATGTCATCTCACACCCATGAGTGTGGCTACTATATTAAAGAATAATTATCTGCTAGGAATTAGACAAATTAGAACCCTGTGCACTGTTAGTAGGATTCTAAAATGCTGCGACTTTTAGGAAAAACAATACGGTGTTCTTCAAAAACAAACTATGACATGACCCAGAAATCCCATCTCTAGGTATGTATCTCTAGGAAGTGAAAGCAGGACCTCAAGGAAATATCTTCATACTGCTTCTTGTAGCAGGATTATTCACAACAGCCAAAGGATGGAAGCCCCCAAATGTCTACTTAGGGACAAACCAGATGTATACATACACTGGATATTGCTGACTTTTTAGGGGGTAGGGGAAGGGTCCACTCAGGAACTACTTCTGGCTCAGTGCTCAGGGGCTCACTCGCAAAGGTGCGTCAGAGATAATTCAGTGCTGGGGATCGGTCCCCAGACTCCATATACACAGCACGCACTTCAGTCCTGAGTCATGTCCCTAGCCCTAGTTAGACTCAAAAGGAAAGAAATTCTGCCACATCTTATAATAAGCATGATCTTCGAACATTAAGTGAAATAAGCCAGTTAAAAGAGAAAAACAGGGGCTGGAGAGATAGCACAGCAGATAGGACGTTTGCCTTGCACGCGGCCGACCTGGGTTCAATCGCATCATCCCATATGGTCCCCTGAGCACCACCAGGAGTAATTCCTTAGTGCAGAGCCAGGAGCAACCCCTGAGCATCACTGGTGTGACCCAAAAAAAGCAGAATGTATGATTTCATTCATATGACACGTCTTACAAGGGTTAGGTAAAGGGTGTGTGTGTGTGTGTGTGTGTGTGTGTGTGTGTGTGTGTGTTTGTGTGTGTGTGTGTGGGGAACCGCTATTTAACAGGATTAGAGCATTGCCCAAAGAAATTTCTGGATATTCCTCTCACAGTATGACTATCCTTAAATCTACTGAACCGTATGTTTTCAAAGGCAAGTACAGAAAATTTCATGTTCTGTTTTGTCCTATGTTTTTGTTGTTATTCTGGGACTACACCTGACAGTGTACAGGCCTAACTCTCAACGGTGCTTGGGGTCAGCAGTTCAGTCCCGACCTCCCACAAGCAAAGCACATGCTCAGCCCTTTGAATGATATCTCTGGTCCTCTTCTGTGTTTTTTTTTTCTATTTTTCCTCTTTAAATTTTTACACAATTTTAATAAAAGGCATTAGAAATAATTTTTTGGTGTCCTAGACAATCTAGTTTTCAAGTTACTATAAAGCAGATATTTATATGTTAATATTTGGAAAAATTCTAAAATATAAAAATACTGGTGAGGATACAGTAAATCTAAAAGTTACTGGAACAATAATAAGTTACTGGAACATAATCTAAATATTCACACATTAAAGCAGCATCTTATTTGTAAAGGAATAAATGGAATAATTAATAGGATGCACAATCCAGAAAGACTTACAATGACATTTCAAATTTGACATGGGTGGTATTTCCAACTGCTGGGGGAAAGAGTAAATAGTCAATAATTGATACTGTGACAACTACCACTTATTAGAAAAAAATAATTCAAGAAGGTCCATATTTCCTACCTTTCGCCAGGGTAACAACAAATACATGCTTTTAGTGCTAGGGCATATGATGTGTCTCGAGAGACTTTCCCAACACAAATAGATTTTGAGCTGTTAGCACAAGGAAAGGAAAATCCAGAAGAACATTAAAAGGCAAAAATAAGTGAGTTGTGGCTGGAGAGCTAGTGCAGAGGGCAGGATGCTTCACTTTACGGCGGGTTCACTCAATATGGTGTCCCAGCCCTGCCAGGAGTGATCCCTGAGCACCACCAGGATGGTCTAACCCCCCACCCACTCTGCCCCCACCAACAAAGACAAAAAAGAAGCAGCAGCAAGTTGAAATCTGGGTGGAGCGTGACTGTGGATTAACCATCAGAGCAAACTGGCTGATGCACACACGGTGGGCTTGAAAGCAGGGCCCTAGCTCAGAAGAGGAGGCCCAAGACTCCCAATTCTCTGAGGATCCTAGGAAGAGCCAGGGTGGTAGCTCCCCCATTGCTGGTTGAATCAAACAAAAATCCTTCCAGAGGATTCCAAACCAAGCCCAGTTTTACCTCACTTGGTTCAACTTCCCTTATTTCACCTTACTTCATTCGGTTCAACCAAACATGAGTTAGAATCATCAGTACCAAAATAGGAACAGAAGCACCAATGAAACGAGCCGGGATGAGTAAGAGGCAGCCGAAGGAATGAATGACAGGTTAGAACCTCTGCTGTCTTCAACACAGGACTATCACAATAGGACTGTATTGTTATCTTACGTTTACAGCCATGTGTGGCCCAAACCTTGCCCCCCCCCACCATCAAAAGGAAACAACAACGACAACAACACAACAACAACAACAACAAATGATGTACTTCTGGAAAAAATAAAATGATGTCAGGAAATGGTGAGATGCAAGAAGAAAAAGTAAAAAAATAAAAATCTAGTAAATCTAAATAGAAAAATATTCATACATAACAAAAAAAGATAATGTGCGAAATTTTAAAATAATAAAACTATGGCTAATAAACAAGACCAAGTTCATAGAATTACTGAAGATCAGTGCTGTATTAGTGTTTAAAAACCATTTTCAGAGGGCAAAGACCCTTGATTTATAATGTTCTGTCATTCCCATGGTTATCTCTTCTTCACCTTTTACTGATTTCAAGCTATCAAAGTCATATCACTAAATATGCCCTTGAGAAGAAATGCTAATAATTAGCTCTTGTGAATCTGTGAGGCAGTCTAGCACACCTGCCAAAGATTCTAATATGAATCAAAATAGGGATTACGACTTTAAGAATATATAGTAGGAAAAAGGGGGAAATAGAATATATAGTAGGGGTCAGAGCAACAGTACAGTGGGTAGGACGTTTGCCTTACATGCAGCTGACCCAGGTTTGGTCTCTGAAACCACTCAGTCAAGAGTGATCCCTGAGAGCACAGTCAGGAGTCAGTCCTAAGCACTGCCAGGTGTGGCCAAATCGCCCATCCCCCAAACAACAAACAAACTAAAAACAAAAATAGAACACATAGGGGTCGGAGTGATAGAGGTAGGTAGAACGGTTGCCTTACACAAGTTGAACTGGGTTCGATCCTCGGCATTCCATATGGTCCCCTGAGCACCACCAGGAATAATTCCTGTGTGCAAAACCAGGAGTAACGCCTGAGCATCGCCAGGAATGTCCCAAAAGAAAAAAAAGATATAGGGCAAATATAATAAAAAGTGAGTTGATAGCATTTCTAAATATCAGGTAAACAGATTTAAAGCAAGGTATTATTAAAATAAAGAATCAAATGCTGACAAAAGGTTCAATTCAGAAGGAAACTATAAAGTTTAAGTGCATGTCTACATATCATAAACTAGACATATAGAGAGATACACGAATGAAACTCACAAATTGAAAGTTGAAAGATTGTATGGGGGGCCGGAGCGATAGTCCAGAGGGTAGGGTGTTTTTTGCCTTGCACGCCAGCCGGCCTGTGCCGGCCTGGGTTCGATCCCGGCATCCCATATGTCTCCTGAGCACTGCCAGGAGTTTTTCCTGAGTGCAGAGCCAGGAGTAACCCCTGAGCATTGCCGGGTGTGACCCAAAAAGCAAAAAAAAAAAAAAAAAAGATTGTATGGAAGATAAAAATCTCTTCTCTCCATTTTACTACATCAAGCAGACAAAGACATATCTGAACAACACAACGATTAATCTTGATTTAATGGACATGTATAAAACAGTAGACCCAATTAGACACACAATTAGGTTACAAATTAGTTAAAAAAAAAAAAAGAACTAGAAAAACACTACATGATTGAAAATTAAGAAACACACTTCCACTTTTGTCCCAGGCCAAGAAGGGAATACAGGCAGCAGCCTGTAAAGAAAGCAAAAAAAATCAGGCAAAACACACAAAACATTGTCCGAGACAACAGACAACAGATATGAAAGGACTGTGAGCCCTGAGAGGTGAGAAGTATATGTTGTACCTTACAGATGCCCCCCCACACACAGTGCTCCGAGACTTTCCAGGCTGGAGCCCGGGCAGGAACTGAGACAGAAAACTACAGACCCTTCGGCCTTGCATGTGGCCCACCCAGGTTCAATCCCTGTCATCCCACATCATCCCCCAAGTTGGCCAGGAGTAACCCCTGAGTGCAGAGCCAGGAGTATCCCCTGAGCAGCACCTAGTCTGGCCTAAAAACAAAAAACTAAAATGTCTAAAGTGAAAGAAAAAAAAAGGGGGTGGCCAGAAAAACATAGTACAGCAGTCGGGTGCTTGCATCACCAGGTTTATTCCTTGGCATTCCATACAGCATACAGTCCCCTGAACACTGCCAGGGATAATTCCTCCGTGCAGAGCCAGGAGGAACTCCTGATCCAAAAATAAATAAAGTAAAAGGACTGAATTGATAGCAGTGGACACACTGAAGAACAGCGAGAGTCACCTGAATGCACAGCAGGAGTAAGTATCCAAAATGAAAGAGAAACAAGTCATTCAAAAGTCCCTGGCTAAATGGCCAGGGATGTGGCTTAGTGGGAGAGCACTTCCCTTGCATGGATGCGGCCCTGGGTTTGAGCCCAGACACCATTAAAAAAGCAACTAGACAATATAAATAGTACCTGATAAGGGTGCAGGCATGGGAAAGTGGGTCTTTGGTGGCGGTAAGGGTACACTGGTGGTGGGACTGGTGTTGGAATACTGAATACCTGAAACAACTCTACTGTGAACAACTTTGTCAATTACAATGTTTAGATAAAGTTTAAATTTTTTGTAAAAGAAAAAAAGCAGCTGGACATGAAAGTGTATATATACACATGTACGTATGAACAAATTTATCATCAAATTTAACAATCATATCTGATTTCTCAACAGAAACTCAAGAAAAGAGATAATAGAGGAATCTCTTAAAACAGCAACAGTTGACCTAAAATTCATTTTTTAAAAAAATATTTTATTATACAACTGTGAGATATACAATTACAAGATGTTCATGTTTTGTTTTTGGCTTTTTTGGGTCACACCCGCGATGCTCAGGGGTTTCTCCTGGCTCTGCACTCAGGAATTACTCCTGGCGGTGCTCGGGGGACCATATAGGATGCCGGGGATCGAACCCGGCCGGCATGGGCCAACCGCGTGCAAGGCAAACAACCCGCTGGGGTATCGCTCCGCCCCAGACCTAGAATTCTACACCTGGCAAAAACAATTTTTAAAATACAAGAAAAAATAGAGGATAGCTAGTAACTAAAGCACCTTCCTCGCAAAGCATGAAGCCAGAAGTTCAAGCCTCGGCGCCGCTCATGTTAATGAGTCCATTCCCTGCAACCCTGCTGCCTGGGACCCCGGAAGTGACGTGCAGTTGTCCTGCAGTCAGCACCACAGTACGTGAGCATCACACTCAGGAGTTTGGCCCTCCAGAGAGCACATGTAAGAGCACAATGGAAGGAGACCCCAACAAGCATGTGTGTAAGCACCGTAACCAAGCATGCACAGAAACCGGAGATGCGAGTCCAGCATGCACCAGAGAAAATGTCTGAGCACCACAACCCAAGTATGTGAGAAACCTCTGCTCATCACAACAATAACAGGTAAAATGGGCAAAATGTGCCAGAAATATTACAGGAAAATATTAAATTGTATAGGAAAATATTCAAAGACACCTTGAGGAATATGAAAAATGATACCGGTGGAAATTGGCATCTACAGAAAAGAGTGAACAACACTGGAAATGCTGACTTCATAGGTAGAGATGGAAAATGATTTTTTCATATTATTAAAATAGTGAAAAAAAATTCTTTAGGGCTACGGATGTAGTTCAGCAGTAGAGCACTTGCCCTGCATGGATGAAATCCTGGGTTCAATGCCCAGGGCAGTAAAAACCAAAATAAAACAAAACAACAACAACAACAACAACAAAAACCCCAGGATGTTTGCTTTGCACACCACAGACCTGGGTTTGATCCCTGGCATCCCATGTGGTCTCTCAAACACCGACTGTAGTAATTCTTGAGTGCAGAGCCAGGAGTAACCCCTGAGCATGGCAGGTGTGAGCACCTCCCCTCCCAAAAAGTAAACTCAAATTTGACCATATTAAAGTAGCACACATAAATGGCTCAAATATCCAAATTAAAAGCTGGAGACTGTCAAATTGGATTTTAGAGAGTTATAATAACAAGCTGCCTAATAAAAAAGCACCTTGTGGGGGCCGGACGCGATAGCCCAGCGGGTAGGGCGTTTGCCTTGCATGCAGCAGACCCAGGTTCGATCTCTGGCACCACATATGGTTCCTTAAGCCTCACCAAGAGTGATCCTGAGCACACTTCTAGGAGCAAAGCCCTGACCACTGCCCTTTATAAACTCAAAACAAAATGCACCTTAGACACAGAAGAGACAAGCCAGAAGAATGGGGCTGGAGAGATAGCACAGTGGGTAGGGCATTTATCTTGCAGGCAGTCAACCCGGGTTCAATCCCCAGCAATCCATGTGCTTCCTGAGAACCACATGGAATGTGGTTCCTAAGCACCACATGGAATGACAGAGTAATTCCCTGAGTGCAGAGCCAGGAGAAACTTCAGAGAATCACTGGGTGCAGTCTCCATGACGGGTTCAATCCCTGGCACCCTATATGGCACTCTGAGCCTGCCTGGAGAGACACCTGAGCACAGAGTCAGGAGTAAAGCCCTGAGCACAGCTGGGGAGTCCCCAAGCAAACAAAAACCACCCTGAATACAAAGACACAGATGGATTAAAAATAAAAAGTTGAATTACACTAATGTAAGAAAACTGAAGTGTGTTCATTAACATCAAAGTCTATTTTATGAGTTCATAATAAAGGTATCAATTAAATGACATAAAATGCAAAAATTCTATTTCTGAAATAACACTATTCCAAATCATATGTGTAAAACAAACAGAAACTCAAGGAGAACACAAATGCCCATTAATAGTCAACGATTTTAATGCCCTTCTCCCAGTAATAGAATCAATGTGCAGAAAGTCAGCCAGGATATATTAGACTCAAGCAACATTATCAACTAACTTGCTGGATATTTATAGAACCCTCCGCCCAACAACAACAGACTATAAATTCTTTCCAAGTATACACAAAACATTCACCAAGGTAGGCCTATTTTGGACCATAAATATAGTCTCAAAGATTAAAAATCATTCAAGAGGTACAAAGTACATGGTTGTTTTTTAATACAACAGCATCAAATTGGAAAACAATAATGAGAGTTCCTAGGAGAATTCCCCAATTTATGGAAACAAAGAAACACATGAATCAAAAGCAAAATAAACTCATAAGGGAAATTAGGAAGTATTTCTGGGGTCAGAAAGATTATATAGGGATTAAGATGTTTGCCTGGCAGTTGGCCAATCCGGGTTCAATTCCTGACACCATATATGGTCCCTAGAGATTGTCAGGAGTAATCTCTAAGCACAGAGCTAGGAGTAAGCCCTGAGCACAGCCAGGTGTGGTCCAAAACAAAAAACAACAAAAAAAAAGAATTTTGAATTGAATGGAAATGAAAGACAACAGTGTGCCTCTAATGCAACACTGAGGAAGAATTATATAGCACACACACACACAACACACACACACACACAATCATATACCTGAGATATCTACTCCAGGAAACCAGAAAAAAGAAAAGATAATTAAACCTAGAGGAAGAGAACCAATAAACCTCAAAATAGAAAAAATTTTTAAATAAAATAAAAAGGAAACAAATCAGTGGAACTAAAAGTTGGTTCATTCATTCATTCATTCATTTAGCTTTTTTTGGGTCACATCCGGTGATGTTCAGGGGTTACTCCTGGCTTTGCACTCAGGAATTATTCCTGATGGTGCTCAGGGGACCATATGGGATGCCAGGAATCGAAACCGGGTTGGCTGTGTGTAAGACAAGTAGTACCTTACCTGCTGTGCTAGTGCTCTGGTCCCAAGTTGGTTCTTTTAACTCAATAACATAAACCTATAGGCATTCTGGTCAAGCAAGAAATACAGACTCAGGGGCCAGAGCGATAGCACAGTGGGTAGGGTGTTTGCCTTGCAAGTGGCCGACCCAGGTTCAATCTCCGGCATCCCATATGGTCCCCCAAGCACTGCCAGGAGTAATTCCTGAGTGCAGAGCCAGGAGTAACCCCTGAGCATTGCCAGATGTGACCCAAAAAAAGGAAAAAAAAAGAAATACAGACACAACTTGCCAATGTCATAAATGAATGCAGTCATTGCTGTAGTTTCTAGAGATATTAACTAAAAGGATAGGGAATAATAAAAGCAATTTCCTCTCACAAATTCAATATATAAGAAATGGGCAAATTTTGAAAGATACAAACTATGAAAGCTCGTTCAAGAAGTAGATGATCGATTTTATTATTTAAATTATTGTTAAAATACTCTCCTAAAAGTATCTTAAATTATGGTTAAAATACTCTTATGGCTAAAATACTCCATTTAAATTATGATTAAAAATACTCTCCTAAAGAAAAGTCCCAGCCCAAACACTTCACTGGGGAATTCTAAAAGGCACAAGAAGGAAGAAGCAAAAGAATTCTAGCAAACTTTTCTCAAAAACTGAAGTGAAGGAAGGACTACAAAGTGAGCTCAAAGGGCTGGAGCACACGCTTGCGTGAGGGGGCTCTGGAGTGTATGGTCCCCCACGCACTGCAGGGAGAGACCAGCAAATACCTCACCGAGAGTAGCCCTTGAGCACAACCAGCTGTGCTCAAAAACCGAACCAAACCAAACAGGGGAGTGGGGAGGGTACGCGGTGTAAGGCACAGGCCCAATAGGAATCTGACCCAGGCTGATCCCAGAACTTTATGTCCCCAGAGCATCGCTGAGTGCAGCTCTGGAGGCTACTCGCAGCAGTGGGCATGGCGGGAGGCCCCCTGAGCACTGCTGGGAGGGACCACACAAGCCCTGAGACCACAAGGCCTGCCCAGCACCGCGACGCTTTGGCTTTTGCAGTGAATCACCTGAGATTTACTGGAAGGCACTGCCAGGGATAAAACATTTTATTTTATTTATTTTTATTTATTTATTTATTTTTTGCTTTTCAGGTCACACCCGGCAATGCTCAGGGGTTTCTCCTGGCTCTGCACTCAGGAATTACTCCTGGCGGTGCTCAGGGGGACCATATGGGATGCCGAGGATCAAACCGGGTCGGCATGGGCCGCCGTGTGCAAGGCAAACGCCCTACCCGCTGGGCTATCGCTCCGGTCCCAAACATTTTATTCTTAAATAAAAAAATAAAGCTTTTCAAGTTGTCTATTTTAATGCACATTTTATTGCATATCAATTTGATAATACATTTATTTATTTATTTATTTATTTATTCATTTATTGCTTTTTGGGTCACACCTGGCAATGCTCAGGGGTTACTCCTGGCTCTGCAGTCAGGAATCACTCCTGGCAGTGCTCAGGGGACCATATGGGATACCAGGGATCGAACCCGGGCCGGCATGGGCGGCCGCGTGCAAGACAAACGCCCTACCCGCTGGGCTATCGCTCTGGCCCCTGATAATACATTTAATTAAAAAATAAAGCATAGCAAACACATTTCTGTTTGCTTTCTTTTTATTTATTTTTGCTTTCTGGGCAATACTCAGGGATGTTCAGGGGTAACTCCATGTTCTGTGCTCGGGAATTACTCCTCGCAGTGCTCAGGGACCATATGGGGTGTCAGCCAAGGGATCGACCTTCCGTTGGCAGTGTACAAGGCCAACACCCTCCCTGCTGCTCTACAGCTCTGGTCCGTCTGCTGCTTCCTTTCTTTGTTATGCTTTGGGAGGGGAGATAACAAGGATCCAAGACAGGGTGTCAGTCGTGAGGCAGGCACTCTCCTGAGGCCACATCCTTGGTCTAGAGACATTCTTGTACTTTTTAAAATTCATATGTTTATTGATAGCTTCAAATACTGCTGAAGTGTTTAGTTACAGAGCTACGACAGAAACACACTTGGAAACAGCCCATATATTAAAGAGAACTCATAGCAGAAACGTGCCAATGCAGGGGATGGAGCCATTGCCCAGTGGGTCAGGAGCTTATCTTGTATATAGCCAATCTGTGTTTGATCCCCTAAGACCCACCAGGAGTGATTCCTGAGCACTGAGCCAGGAGTAAGCCCTGAGCATCACTAGGTGTGGCCAAAACAAAAGTGTCAATCCATAGAAGTAGAGTGATTAGGAAAATGTGAGATGCAGGACGGGCAGGAGAGATAGTACAGTGGGATCAGCTCTGGCGAAACATGCACCCAGCCTGGTTTGATCCCTGCTACCAAACATGGTCCCTTGAGCGCCACAAGGGATTACTCCTAAGCACAGAGTCAGAAATAGCACCTGAGCACCATCCGATGTGTCCCCAGATCCAAAAGTTGAAAACAGAAGCAAATAAGAACCAGAAAAATAAAAATAACTCAGCAAATGTTCTTACCTGAAGTATAGCTAGCTACAAAATAGCTACAAAATATACCTCGCTACATAATAGCTAGAGGAACATGCTAAATGATGAAATGTGGCGCAATAGCTTAAAAAGAATGCTCACTGCCACTGGTTATTGCTGAGGGTCTGGACGATGCAATAAAGTGCGAAGAATAGCATATAGAAGATCTGAAGGAAAAACAAAATAGTCATTATTTGCTAAGGTGGCTGCCTAGACAGAAGACAATGAAGCCACTCAAAAGACAAAAATCCAGGGCCGGAGCGATAGCACAGAGGGTAGGGCATTTGCCTTGCACACGGCCGACCCAGGTTCGATCTCCGGCATCCCATCCGGTTCCCAGAACCAGGAGTAATTCCTGAGTGCAGAGCCAGGAGTAACCCCTGAGCATTGCCAGGTGTGAACCCCCCCAAAAAAAAAGCAAAAAAATAAAAGACAAAAATCCAGGGCTGGATGATAGCACAGCGGTAGGGCATTTGTCTTGCACACAGCCTACCCAGGTTCGATCCCGGCATTCCATATGGTCCCCGAGCACCACCAGGAGTAACCCTTGAACATCACCAGGTATGACACCCCCCAAAAAAAAAAGGACAAAAATCCACCAAAAATTCAGTTGCATTTTTCTATATAATCAACAAAGAGTTAGGAAATCCAAGAGGAGAGGGTTTTTTCCCCCAGAGCCATAGTCCAGTGGGGAGGGCGTTTGCCTTGCACACAGCAGACCTAGGTTCGATCCCCAGCATCCCATAGGGACCCCTGAGCACCGCCAGGGGTAATTCCTGAGTATAGAGCCAGGAGTAGCATTGCCGGGTGTGACACCCCCAAAAAAAATAAATAAAAAGAAATCCAAGAGGAGACAACGAAAAAGTAACAGTACCTGAATGATTCACACCCTCACTACTTGTTCCCTCAAATGTTCGTTACCTTCTCTCAATTTGGCCTATGGAGACCACCCCATTTAAAATAGTACCTTGGGGCGTAACTATAGCCCAGAGGGTAGGGCGTTTGCCTTGCGGGCGAGGCTGTGCTGGCCTGGGTTCAATCCCCAGCATCCCATATGGTCCCCCCAAGCACCGCCAGGAGTAATTCCTGAGTGCAGAACCAGGAGTAGCCCCTGAACATTGCTGGGTGTGACCCAAAAAAAAGCAAAAAAAAAAAATAATACCTTTGGGGGAGTGAGAGATAGTACCTTAGGTAAGGTGCTTGCCTTGCACTTGGCCAACCTGGATTTGATGCCTGACACCACACATTGTTCCCTGATCCTACCAGGGAGTGGCCCCTGAGCACAGAACCAGGAGAAAGCCCTGAGCACAGTTGGGCATGGCCCTTAGAGCACAACAAAAAATAAATTAAAATAGCACCTCTAGGCAGGGAGTTCAGCTCATTATTCAATCCCCGGCACTGTGTGGTCCCCCAACCAAGCTGGGAATAGCCTCAGAGCACTGCCAACCCCAAGCACAATGGCCTGAAACAAAAGGAAATTATAATAAAAATAAACTTTGGGGTGGGATGAGGATGTGGCGCAGGAGGAAGTGCTCTTGCCTTAAGTCTTGCGTGTGTCAGGGCCTGAGTCCCACCTCCAAAAAATAAATAAAACTGGGGGCTGGAGCGACAGCACAGTGGGTAGGGCATTTGTCTTGCACCTGGCTGACCCGGGTTCGATCCCCGGCATCCCATATGGTCCCCTGAGCACCACTAGGAGTAATTCTTGAGTGCAGAGCCAGGAGTAACCCCTGAGCATTGCCGGATGTGCCCAACAAAAAAAAAAGCAAAAATAAATAAACAAACAAATAAATAAATAGAACTGGAAAAGTGGCTTAATGTGAAGTACATGCCTGGCATGCATGAGACTTGGGTTCAATTTACAGCACTGTACAATACAATACAGTAAAATAGCATCTCCCCCACTCCCTGGATCTTCCCTGAATGTCACCAGGCATAGTTCAATCACCAGTACAGCCTGGTCTCCCCAGCACAAAGCTGGAAGTCATCCTAGAACACCACCAAGCAAGGTAAAAATAAGTAAATAAAAAAGCAAAAAGCTTGAGGACTCTGACTAAAACCTAATTATCAACAACATCGTAACTGCATCTCGCTGTGATTCAATTAAAAAATAAATAATGCTGGAGCTAGTGCAATAGTCCAATGGGTAGGTCGCTTGCCTTGCACTCAGCTGACTTGGGTTCGATTCCCATCATCCCATATGGCCCCCCAGCTCTGCCAAGAGTGATCACTGAGCACAGAGCCCAGAGTAACCACTGAACACTGCAGGTGTGATCCACCCACCCCCAAATAAAATAAGAGAAATAATGTGTACACCAAGAAGTTGACCAAAGGACATTTAACTTTCCTAGAACTCAACTATTAAGTGTTGGTGAAGACATGAAGTGGGGTGTGGCGGTGGGGGCCGGGTGCCACCTAGCAACACCCGCTTGACCTTGACTTGGCATGTGTGTTGTGAGCTAAAACCTGCAGACGCCAGTCCTAGGTTTATACACCAAACAAATTTGTTCCTATTCAAATGAGGGGACACAAACAAGAGTGTTCAGAGCATGTGGTGCTTATCACAGTCAAAACCAAACACCACAAACTCCAGCTAAAAATAGCAAAACAGAAACATCTTAAAAATATAATGGTAAATAAAAAAAAAACACATTATAACCCGAGATCATTTTTATAAAGTTACACAACCATGCCTAAATACATAAAGTTTAAGTTGACACCACTGTTAACAAAGGAATGTTTTAAAAAGCAAGGTTGTGGGGCTGGAGCGGTAGCACAGTGGGGTGTTTGCCTTGCATGCGGCTGACCGGGTTCAATCCCCGGCATCCCATATGGTCCCCCCTAGCCACTGCCAGAAGTAATTCCTGAGCAAAAAGCCAAGAGTAACCCCTGAGTATCACAGGGTGTAAGTCCAAAAGCAAAACAAACAAACAAATAAATAGATAGATAGATAAATAAATAAAGGCAAGGTTGTGATCCACTGTGATGCACACAGAACTCTTCCTTGTCTCCTTTAGGAGAGGGTGGGCAGTAGTGTGAGACAGGAAAGGCACCCAGAGGTGACTTCAAGGGTGTTTTTAATCTTCTCATTTTAAGTTGTTGGCAGGCTCACAGGTGCACATTGATTACTATGCTTCATAATTTCTATGTTGTTGTAATTTTCATTTGTATGTATCATAGAGGGCATATTGACAATTTTTTCAAGTGGCTCAAATATTTAAATGTAAATAATGATGTTTTAAATGGTATCAGAAGATGGGACTGGAAGGATAGTACAGTGGGTAGGGTACTTGCCTTGCACTCAGCCAACCCAGGTTGGATCCTTGGCATCCCATATGGTTTCCTGAGCACTGCCAGGGGTGATTCCTGAGTGCAGAGCCAGAACCAGAAGTAACTCCTGAGTATGGTCGGGTATGGCCCCCCAAACAAACAAAAAAACCCAAAATAAAGAAAAAATCTAGAGTACTAAACATTGAGAAACAAAACTTCATGATCAAGTTAAAAAGAAGCCTGGAGAGAGTACTGCGGGTAGGGTACTTGCTTTGCATATGGCCAACCCAGGTTTGATCCCTGACATCCCATATGGTCCCCCGAGCCCCACCAGGAATGAGCCCTGAGCCCAGAACCAGGAGCCAGCTATGGTCTGGAAACAAAACAAAAAAAGTTAAAAGATAACTAACTAGAAAACTGCATGCAACTTATGATAAAAGGTGAGTATCCTTAATCTCTACTGCTACCAATCAATAACAAAAGTCAATTCTTTGCAGAAAAATTAACAAAGGACAAGAGCAGACAGAAAAAGAAATGCCAATAGATGTGACACAGATGAAAGGAGGCTTGACATGTGGGTGAGAGAAACTGGCTTTACAGGATGTCAACATTCATTTCTATGTGAACGAAGGATTAATTTCTATGTGAATTCATCTCTATGTTAATGAGATGAAGGACATGATGACAAATGCTGCTAGCTGCAGTCACTTCTCACCCCCATTTGATCACTTGCCTTCCTTCCTTGACGATTTTGCTCCTGATCATTTACATGCTCTTGAACGCTGGTGCTGTGATAAGTCTTTGGTAATGATCTATCATATAGATAATTCATGCAACACTCTTCTCCATTACTGAAGCATCTCTCCTGTGTCCACCCTTGCTAGGCCACTCAGCACACTCAGCACCAATAAAGGCCACCCCGACACAGCCTTGCCAACAGAAAATGCCCTGTCCAAACACCTCCCAACCCCATTCTGGTACTTCAATTCTTTGGTCCCTTCAGAGTACGCTTCCATTCATCCTGTCTGCTCTTTGTTTCTTACCCTCCTCTCTGTGTCCATCTTAACTTTCTTGTCCATTTGTTGGCTTGTTTATTTGGGGTGGAGAAACACACTGGTAGTGCTTACGGCTCGCCTCCTGGCTCTGCATTCGGGGATTAGTTCTGCTGGGCTTGGTGGACCATATTAAACACCAGGTGAGTCCTATGCAGGGCAAGCACCCTACCCACTGTACTGTATCTCTCTATCTTTGTTCCATTTTTAAATCACCCTGGCAAACACTTTGTTTTGTTTTGTTTTGGGGCCACACCTGGTAATGTTCAGGGGTCACTCCTGGCGGTGCTCAGGGGACTGTATGGGATGTCAGGGATCAAACCTGAATTGGCCGTCCTGCAAGACAAGCACTGTACTCGCTGTATTATTGCTCCAGCCCCTCCCTGACAAACACGTTCCACTCTCTTGCCCACTCGTGTTTTACTGTACTCATTGACCCCCAAATACTGGTTATTTTGGGCCATCGCTCATCCATCTGCACTTATGCCCAGGCTTCTGAAAGGAAGCATAGGACCACAAACCTCATGCAGGCACTTCGCACAATCATACACAATGTCCACGACCCTCCTGTCCATCTGACCCTCCTGTCCACCTGACTTTCCTGTCCATCTGATACCCTCTTGTCTCCCTCTCCCTCTTCATCCTCAACTAGTGACCTTGTTTTCACATTTCTGGAGAAAATCAAGCAAGCACATCCGTAACTGGATGTACTTTTGGATAAGCCCATTTACCTACACCTGGGTTCTGAGCTCTCCCAAATACTTCCATGGAGCGTTGTTTCTGGTCCCAGATGACACTAGCCCCGCCCATCCCTTCCATAAACAAGATCTCAAGCCCATTGCTGATCACAGGATGATGGTTGAGCCATTCTCCCATCTCTTGTATCACTATATTTCTCTTTCCTATGAGTTTTCCTCATTAATGTCTCAATAAACTTTTTTTTTCTTGGTCTTCCATTGTGCTCCTCCTGCCCTGTCTCCCTGATCCTTGTGGAGCAAAATTTAAGTCCCCGGTCACTGTTTCAAGTCTCTCTCTCTCTCTCTCTTTTCTTTTTGGGTCACACCCGGCAATGCTCAGGGGTTAGTCCTGGCTCTGCACTCAGGAATTACTCCTGGCAGTGCTCAGAGGACCATATGGGAAGCTGGGGATCGAACCCGCGTCAGCCACATGCAAGGCAAATGCCCTACCTGCTGTGCTATCTCTCCCGTCCCTCAAGTCTCTCTTTTACAACTCTCCTACATCCTTTTCTTTTTTGGGGGCGGGTAACCACAATTGGAGATGCTCAGGAGTTACTCAGGGCTTGGCATTCAGGAATCACTCCTGGCAGTGCTCAGGGGACCATAGAGCATGCCAAGACCATAGAGCAGCTGCATGCAAGGCAAATTCCCTTCTACCGCACTATTGTTCTGGCCCCACATTCATTCTCTCTGTCTCTTCCTGACTTCTGGCCCAATACTCCACTGAAGCTCTTGTTAAGGTCACTTGTGTCTCCCAATAGTCAATTCTTATTATTTTTTTTTTTTGCTTTTTGGGTCACACCCGGCAACACTCAGGGGTTACTCCTGGCTCTGCACTCAGGAACCACTCCTGATGGTGATCAGGGGACCATATGGGATGCCGGGATCGAACCCAGGCTGGCACGGACCAGCCGCATGCAAGGCAAATGCCCTACCTGCTGGGCTATTGCTCTGGCTTCCCAATAGTCAATTCTTAGTCTTAGTCTTTCTATGGCTTCAGGAACAGTGTCTGAGGCAGCTGATTATTGCCTCCTGGGGGTACATGTTCTCACTGCAGCCTCCAGGACACCACACTCTGATTTCGTCGTACTTTAGGGGCTGCCCAATCCTGTTCCCCTTGCCTGGTTCCATATCTCTGTGACCTCTAAACACTGCAAACTGCGGATTCAATTCTTGGGCCGCCTCTATTTTCTATCAACACTCACTCCCTTGGTGATTTCATTCATTAAAGTTTCTATCTGCAGCCTGAGCATTTTCCCTGGAGAGCCTCACTCACTTTGCATCTGCTCTCCCAGGTCCACTTGGATATCTGGTAAGCATCTTCAACACCATGTGTCTAGGGGGTGGAGTGATCCCTGTGTGGAGCCAGGAGTAAGCCCTGAGCACAGCTGGGTGTGCCACCCCACACCCCACCCACCAAAGAAGCCCCCAACAACAACAGAAAAAACAACATACACCCAAAGCCAAACTCCCAACCCCTCTTGCTCCCAAACCCTCTCCTCTTCTTCTCTTTTTTTTTTTTTTGCTTTTTTGGGTCACACCCAGCAACGCTCAGGGGGCTACTCCTGGCTCTGCACTCAGGAATCACTCCTGGCAGTGCTCGGGGGACCATATGGGATGCCGGGATCGAACCCAGGCCGGCACAGGCCGGCCGCCTGCAAGCAAACGCCTACCCGCTGGGCTATCGCTCCGGCCCCCTCTCCTTTTCTCATAAACTGAATTTCTTTTTAAGTTGCTCAAGTCAGAAACCCTGAAGATGTCTTTGACTTTACTCTGTCTCTTTCTCTTTCCTTCCACAGCCAATCCTGCCTCGGGATCCATGGGGCGGAGAGAGTACAGCAGCTAAGGAGCTTGTCTTGCACATGGATGACCAGGGTCAGTTCTTGGTATTGGCATTCAATCCACATGGTACTTGCACACCACAAGAAGTTATTCCCGAGTGCAGAACCTGAGCACTGCTGGGTGTGGCTCCCAAGTATACAACCAGAATCCTGCTGTCCCTTCCACCCTTCATCACACCCTGGCTCAGCCTAACTCATCTCCCTACATCTACCCTTCCCTCCTAGATTTGTTTTCTGCACAAGAGCAAGAGTGAAACTGCTCAGATACAAATAAGGATATATCAGGGCTGGGGCGATAGCACAGTGGGTAGGACATTTGCCTTGCGCTGCTGTCCTGGGTTCAATCTCTGGCATCCTATCTGGTGCCCCAAGCACCGCCAGGAGTAATTCCTGAGTGCAGAGCCATGATTTATCCCTGAACATCATTCAGTGTGGTCCCAAAAAAAAAGTGTGTGTGTGTGTGTGTGTGTGTGTGTGTGTATGTGTATACGAGGGTGAGTATATAAATCACTTCACTTGTATCACTTGTCTTCCCGTTGGTCATCGATTTGCTCGGCGGGCACCAGTAACATCTCCATACATCCTGTCTCGTGCTACATTTGAATATTTAAGTGTGTGAATGTGGATGAGTGTGTATATGTGGGTGTGAGTGTGTATATGTGAATGTAGGGGAGTGTTGAGAATGTGAGAGTGAGTGTGTGAGTATATGTGTAAAAGGTGGGGGAGTGTCTGTGTATACATGAATGTGGGTATTTGGCGGGGTGGGGAGTGTGAATGTATGTGTGAGTGTGAATGTGGCCCAACAAAACGAAAAAAAAACACAACAAAAGTCATCTTTTCAGCTGAACCTTCCTTACACACTGTGAACTGCAGCACCCTGCTGGTGTTCTCTGATTCTGCCTGAGGATTTTTCCTCTGTCTCTTGTCACATTATGTACCTTTCCATCTTCTGGGACTACTGCTTTTCCTATTTTTAAAGGGGGGCCCTAGGCAGGGCTCAGGGGGCTGGGAGCTACTCCCAGCAATGTCTGGGGTCCCCCAGCACTATCCCCTGTTGGTGCTGAGATGGAGTCACATGATGCCCAGGATCAAACCTGGGGCCCAGCACATGCCTGGCCTGTGAACTGCCCTTTGAGCTATTTACACCAAACCTGACTTTGGTCACTGCCTAAACCAAAGTATATAGAAGAGATCCTGGCGCCAAAGAAATGCTAAAAAATATTGGTTGAATAAATAAGCAACATACTGATTGGTTAGAGCGTGTATGACAGGTATTCTCAAGATAGCTGGCAGGAATGTCACCTGAGTTCATCTTTTTTATCTTTTGAGGTTACACCCAGTTATGCTCAGGGGTTACTCCTGGCTCTACACTCAGGAATTACTCTTGGTGGTGCTCAGGAAACCATATAAGGCGCCCGGCATCGAACAGGAGTCTGCTGCGTGCAAGGTAAATGCTCCACATACTGTGCTATCGCTCGGCTCCTGAGATAATCTCTGCCAAGGATAAATAGCCATCAGATTAAAAAATGCCTATCTCCTTCAGTCAAGGAGTCTATTTCTAGTGATCATCTTCATATTAATTCATACATGTACAAAATAACACATGGACAAAGTCATTTACTTTTTTTTTTTTTTGCTTTTTGGGTCACACGCGGCAATGCTCGGGTTACTCCTGGCTCTGCACTCAGGAATTACTCCTGGCGGTGCTCAGGGGACCATGTGGGATGCCGGAGATCGAACCTGGCCCATGGGCTGGCATGGGCCAGCAGCGTGCAAAAGCAAACGCCCTACCCGCTGGGCTATCGCTCCGGCCCCACATTTACATATTTTATCCTTGAAAAAGAAGGAAAACAGCCCACCCATTTGATAGCAAATGTGTAATATAAATTACAATACATCCACAAAGAAGTAATTTACAGAGGCAAATGTTTTTTTCTTGTGTCTTTAGATAGGCTGCTGATACTGATAGTTTTTAGAGAAGAAGGTGACAGACACATGTAGTAGGCACTGTTTGGGTAAGAATCAAGAGAATGATGCCCAAGAAACATCAAGCTGCATTTCCGGCCCGTGCCTCAAGTCTCTGGACAACCTCACTAGCTGAGCAGCTGTTGACGGACAGGGGACGGGGAGAGGCAGAGGAGGGCCTGTCATAAACCCTTGAAGCTTCTTGAGCTTTTGTGCCTTGTGACTGTAATGTGTTCAAAAAGGCTGTGTTTGGTGTGGAAAGATCTCTAGGATACAACATTACCAGGAACAAGTGAGGGGCAACAAGGAGGTAGGAAGGACGGAAGCTCTGGGAAGGACAGGAGCTCTGGGAAAGACAGTGAGCTCTGGGAAGGACGGAAGCTCTGGGAAGGATGGGAGCTGTGGGAAGGATGGGAGCTCTGGGAAGGACAGTGAGCTCTGGGAAGGACGGGAGCTCTGGGAAGGACGGGAGCTCTGGGAGGACGATGGCTCTTTAGTGTGTTTTTTTTTAATACTATACATATTTCTTTTTTAATACTGTACAATATGTGTTTCCTATTCATAAACAAAATCATTTCAAAACTTTGGTGGGAGAAGCGCTTTTCACACGCAACCGTGGGTAAATGTGTGGCTGAAAGGATTTCCCCAGTTTTCAAATGGGGAGAAGGACCCTTGAAACATCAAGTTTCCAGCACAGGGTCCAAGAGTGGGGACCAGTGTCCAGTCTTGCCACCAGGCCCACACGGCATCCCCAATCCATGGAAATCCCTCTCCAAGCCCTGCCTTTCCAGACTCTCCGGACTCTCCCTGCCTTTCCAGGCTCCAGTACTGGAATACAACCCCTCAACCCGGCTGCCTCCTGCAAGGCCCCAGCGGCTTTACTCGGCTCGGGTTGGTGACTCAAAGTTGTCTAAGTTTCTCTCTGCTCACAGCCATGACCAAGGGCGAGGAGAAGCAGGGGAGAGGGTGCCACAGTGCTCTGTGAGTGACCGCGCTGCCCTGGCCTTGCAGCCTCCAGGCCCCGCCCCAGCTGGTACCTGTCAATAATGACTGGGTCGGAGGGTGTCTCGTTCCGGTTTCCACAGCTCTTCCGGTCACAGCACCGGCTGAAGAAAGAGCGAGGAGGGAGGAAAGAGGAAGGGAGGGTGGGAGAGAAAGAGAGATTACAGTCTGTGTATGTACATGTGTGTGATATGTGTGTGGTGTGTGTCTGTGTCCTGCACATGGTGTGTGTGTGGTATATGTGTGGTGGATATTTGTGGTGTTTGTGCGGTAGAGGTATGGTATATGTGGTATGTATGGTTTTTGGAATAGTGTACGTGTACAGTGGGTGTGTGTATATAATCTATGCTATATATGTGGTGTGTGTTATGATTGTGGTGGTGTGGAGTGTGTGTGGAGTACATGGGTATGTGTGCTGTATATGTATGTCTGTAGTGTGTGGTATATGTGTGGTGTGTGTATGTTGTGTGCATGCTGTGTGGTATGTGTGTAGTGTATGTGGTGGTGCCATGTGTTTGTGGTATGTGTGTGGTATGTGTGTAGTGTATTGTGTGGTGTGTGTTGTATGTGTCATGTGTGGTATATGTAGTGTGGTATGTGTATTGTGCATGGTATGTGTGGAATGTCTATATGCGTGTTATGTGTGGTATATGAGTGTAGCATGTGTGGTATTATAGCATGTGTATACGTGATATGCGTATATAGGTCTATGGTGTACACGCACGTAGTGTGTGCATATGTTGTGTGTGTCACATGTGTGCATGTGGCATGTGTGGATGTGTGTATGTGTGTACATGTGGCTTATGTGTGATATATATGTGAGGTGTGTGCATATCCACACCATTTTATATGGTGTGGATATGGTGTTTGTATGTACATGGTGTGTTTGTGCTGTATGTATGATGTATGTGTGTGATGTGTGTATGTGTGGTACATGAATGTATATAGTGTATATGGTGTGTGGTGTGTGTGGTATGGGCATGAATGTATATAGTGTATATGGTATGTGGTGTGTGGTATGGGCATGTGGTGTGTATATGTATATGATATGTGAGTGTAGTATGTGTCTGTGTGGTATGTGTCTATATATGGTGTGTGTGGTGTATGTGTGTGTGTGTGTGTATATATATATGATGTGTGGTATGTGTATGGTGTATGTGTGTGTTGTGTGTATATACGGTATGTGGTATGTGTATGTGTGGTGTATGTATATGGTGTGTGTGGTGTGTGTATGGTATATGTGTTGTTGTGTATATATATATGGTGTGTGGTATGTGTATGGTGTATGTGTGTGTTGTGTGTATATACGGTATGTGGTGTGTGTATGTGTGGTGTATGTATATATATATGGTGTGTGGTGGTGTGTCTGTGTTGTGTGTGTATATATATGGTGCGTGTGGTGTGGTGTATGTGGTGTCTGTGTGTGTTGTGTGCATGTATATGGTGTGTATATATGTGTGGTATGTATGTATATGGTATGTGTGTAGCATGTGTGCAGCATTCTGATGTCCTGTCTCTGGCTGTGGAGCCCTGAGCCAGAGCAGCCCTTGGGCCTGGGGAGAAAGGCAGTGAGGGTCCTTCGAGGGAGGGAGCCGTGAGCGTGTCCTGAGGGGGAACCCTGGCCAGCACACTCTTGTCCCCAAGACAAGGTCCCAGGGAGGTTCGGAAGGGCCTGGCCGCTGGCCACCAGCAATGCGCCTCTCGAGAGAAAGCACGTGATGCACCGCTGATGGCCGCGGAGAGACGAGTGCCCAGGGCCCCAACAGCTCTCGCCACACCCCTCCCCATGGTGGGCACATCCGTGACAGAACTTTAAACACAAGCTCTTGCTCCATGAAGAGCTGCGTCTCCTTCAGGAGCTTACCTAGAAATGCCCAGCCCAGGGTGCCCCCACCTGTGGCAGGGAGGTGCCCGGAGGCTCACCAGGGAGCAGCCAAGTTTCCTTCCTGCAGCTCTGAGCTGGAGGGGGAGCTGCCCTCCCGGCTCCCTGAGCATTGTTAGTTAAGCTTCCTGACAAAAACACTCTCACAAACAGGCCAGGCTAATGGGGCCTCAAGGACCCTCTCCCTCTGCCAGCTCCGGGCCCTGGGGCCTCCCTCCACCCGCCCCCTCCCTGCCAGCCTCCCCAGGGGTGAGAGGGAGGAGGGCGGTGGCTGTCCCTGGCAACCTCTGGGCCAAGGGGTAAGTGTGTGGGTGACCCGGCCTGCCTCACCTGCACATGATCTCGTGGGTGAGCAGCACTCGGCACATTTCGGGGTTCTTGTCCTGCCCCTCGTAGATGATGGCCTGGAGAGTGGAAGGAGGCTCCTCTCAAGTCCTAGCCCTCTAGCCCAGGAAAGGCGGGCGTCTGGGGGATGCCGGAGGGCAAAGTAGAAGCTGGAGGCCCGGCTCCTAACAGCCCACTTCCGGGGGAACTTGGCACAAGGAGGCTACAGGTTCTGTCTGTCCATGGGCAGCTCTGCGGGACCGAGGTCGGCTGCAGTGTTCCGGGTCGGCTGTACCCCTCCCTGGGAGCCTGTGTCCTGCTCCCCCTTTCCTGCCCCCTTCACGGCCTCCGAATGAAGACCGCATGGGCTCCCCACCCCCAGTCGCCCACCCTGCCCAGAGGCCAGCAGGGAGCACCCCTAACTGCAAACCTGACTCCAAGTCTGCACCTCCCCAGGGCCTCCCAGCCAAACCCCATCTGTGGCATCTCTCCCTGGACTCCCTTAATTCCACACTTGCCTCCTACCATCCCTCAGTGCTACTGCCTGGGTAACCGCAGTGACCAGAGACCTTCTAGAAACAAGGGCTGGTGGGAGCTGCCAGAAGCCTGAGTGTGCGGGTCCGCCTCTGCCTGAGACAGGTGTGAGGCTGGGACCCTCCTCCCAGCAGCCACGATTCCTGGGGGTCTCAGCGCTGCTCCCTTTCTGAGGCCCTTCCCCATCTGTAAGAGGGGGCCAAGGGCTTCAGCGGCAGCTCTGCCCTCCTCTTTGTCCTGGCCAGCTCACTCACCCTGCTGCCATGGCACATGGCCGACTCAGTGCAGAACTGAGTCTCCCTGCAAAGCCTGGGGAGCCCACACTTCCCTGAGGGGGTCCCGCCAAACTGACCGGGGACACAGAGTCCCGGTTCCTGGGCCTCGGGGGCACAACTCTGGGACGGTTGGTTCTCCAGGGGTCTGCGGATCTGGCTGAGGGAAGGCTCCAGCTGAGCCCCCACCTGGTGCAGCCCCTGCCCAGGCCTGGCAGCTCCCGCCCCTCCTGAGTGGCTCCTCTCGGGCTCCTCAGTAAACCACTCACACCTGCATCTCTCTGGGAGGCTGCTGTGCCTCTGGAGACGCCCGCTCAGACCTCTGCACTGAAGATGTCTTTATTCCATCTAGAAGGCGTGAGTGGACCTGGCCGCCAGGCTGAGGGAGGGCAGTGCCCACCTTGCAGACAGGAGGCCTTGAGTTGGGGTCCTCAGAATTGTCCACATGCTCAGTCTCTCTCCCCTCTCTCTCTCAATCTCTCTCACACACAGACACAGACACACAAACACACACAAAGACACACACACACACACATCTGCCCGAGATGGAACCACCACAATAAATAAGAATCACCTAGAAGGCGAAGGCCACCCATCTTCGTGTGTGGTGGGGGCTGGGGTGGGGTGCTGGGGGTTGCCGCAGGGGAGGGGTGGCGAGGAGCATGCGCTATGCAGAGACAGAGCGGCGGGAGGGCGCGCAGGCCTGGGGCTGGCTCACCTGCTTGGACATGGAGTCGATGAGACGCACGTAGAGATCCTGCTCGGTCCGCAGTCCTGGGGCGGGGATGGAGGACGAGGCTGGTGGAGGGGGCCGCCCGGGTGGCTGCCTCCACGCTCCACGCCCTCCCTCCTGATCCTGGGGCCCCTCGGCCTTGCGGAGGGGGCACCAGGCCTGGCTTCACTCACCGTTGTTATACACCAGCCGGAGTCGGTAATGGATCCCGTTGTTGGTTTTTTCCGCTCCAGGCTCCTGCAGAGACGCCACGGTGAGGAAGCTTCTAGGGCCCAAGGACCCCCGCAGTAACTCCCACCCCCTACACAAGCACACCCCGCTTCTCTCTCTCTCTCCCATAGCCATTCCCTCGCCACCTGCCCAGTTCATCAGTCTGTGGGCGGGGTGGGGGGGATCCCCGAGTCCTCCCACCCGCCTGGGAGCCCACGAGCCTCTCACTCGGTCCTTCTCCACGAAGTCAATGAAGGCGGTGCGCTCCACCTCCACGGGCTGCCCCTGCCGGTCGTACATGGCCAGCACGAAGTGGAAGAAGTTGGATTTCCTGAGGTTGGAGGGGGCTGCTTCTCAAAATGTGCTCGCGCCAGGCCCACGCCACTGCGGGAGGAGAGGAGCTGGAGTCCCCCCAAGAGAAGGAAGGCCCCTCACCCCGGCTCCGAGCAGCTGCAGGGCCGAGGCATCAAACTGGGGTGTGGGGGGGTGGCAGACGGACAGAATGGGGGAAGACACTTGCCTTGTAGGGAGCTGCCTCTGGTTCCATCCCCAACATCACTGGCAGTGACCCCACCCCATCCCAAGCACAGAGCTGAGAGTAGCCACAAGTGTCTCCCTGCCGCCCCATCCCCCACAAAAAATAGGAAGAGACCAGGGAGATAGTACAGGAGGCAGGTGGTTTGTCTTACATGCAGCTGACCTGGGGTAATCCCCAGCATCCCACATGGTCCCCTAGGCATGCCCTGAGCACCACTGCGTATGACCCCCAAACAAAAACAAAACCTAAAAAGAGAGAAAAAAAGTAGATTGATGGACACTTCTCCCACTCTCATGGGCCCCTGCAGCTCCAGGCAGAGGCTGCGTGCCTGAAGGTGACCCCAGCCTACACCCAGTCTGCCCCCTGGGGCAGGCTTCCCGGAAAGGCTGATCTCGCAACCACAATGGGTCCGCCATGCCTCTTACCCACCAGGATACCTGATATTGCCCAGTCTCAGCCTGTAGCAGCCAGGACGTTGTAAAATAAAAACCCTCTCGGAGGCTGGTGTGACAGTATAGCAGGTAGAGTGTTTGCCTTGCAAGCAGCTGACCCGGTTTGATCCCCAGCTTCCCATATGGTCCCTGAGCACCGCCAGGAGTAATTCCTGAGTGCAGAGCCAGGAGTAACCCCTGAGTGTCACCAGGTGTGGCCTAAAAAGACCCCCAAAAACACATCTCCTTCAGGGCCGGAGCGATAGCCCAGCGGGTAGGGCGTTTGCCTTGCACGTGGCTGGCCTGTGCCAGCCCAGGTTCGATCCCCGGCATCCCATATAGTCCCCGAGCACCGCTAGGAGTAATTCCTGAGTGAAGAGCCAGGAGTAACCCCTGAGCGTCGCGGGTGTGACCCAAAAAGAAAAAAAACCCACAAAAAAAAAGCCCTTCTCCCGGCCGGGGCTGTCTGTGGCGCTGCCTGGGAGGTGATGATGCCATTCACACCACTGCCTGCCTGACTGCCAGACTCACCGAGACATCAACTGGCTCAGGGCCTCGGGTCTGTCCAGCCTAGACCTGAGGACCTGGCCAAAGGTATGGATGCCCTGTCCAGGTGCAGAAACCTGCCTCTGGGACTCACCAAAGGCTTCCTCTTGGCTCATCAGAAACCAGTCCCAGGGGCAAAGCCAGAGAGCAGGAGAGGAATCAAGGCTCTCATCACCAACCATGTGCGGCACTAGATTTGTGGTACTGAGGCCGGAGTGACAGTACAGCGGGTAGGGTGTTTGCCTTGCACACAGCTGACCCAGGTTCAATCCCGGCATCCCATACGGTCCTCTGAGCACCGCCAGGAGTAATTCCTGAGTGCAGAGCCAGGAGTAACCCCTGAGCATTGCCGGGTGCGACCCAAAAAAGAAAAAAAAAAGATTTGTGGTACTGAGCAGGAGCCAGAGCTAATGCTGGAGACTGAGGAAGACAGATACATAAGATACATAGAGCTGCAGCATGAGACAAATTATATGGCCCCTTAAGAGAGACTTAGAGAGGGGCTGGAGCGATAACCCAGCGGTGGTACTGTGCTTGCACGCGGCCGGCTATGCTGGCCGGGTTCAATCCTCGGCATCCCATATGGTCCCCCCGAGCATCGCCAGGAGCCAGGAGTAATTCCTAAGTGCAGAGCCAGGAGAAACCCCTGAGCATTGCCAGGTGTGACCCAAAAAAAAAAAAAAAAAAAAAAAGAGCGACTTAGAGAGAAGAAAAAGAAAGGAGGAGGGAGGGGAGAGGGTATAGAGGGAAGGAGGAGGAAATGGGAAGAAGGAGGAGGAGAGGAGGAGGAAGAGGAGGAGGAGATGAAGACTATGAACTCCAAGGAATAGCAGGGACTTTGAGCACCTGTTTTGTATGTATATGGTCACTGGCTCAAATTCCTGGTGTCTCACATGTGCAAAACTCAGTCCTAGAAGTTCAGCTGTCTGTGATCACCAGCACTTTCTTTTTTTTGTTTTAAGTTGGGTTTTTTTTTTTTTTTGCTTTTTGAGTCACACCTGGCACTACTCAGGGGACCATACGGGATGCCAGGGATGTAACCTGCAAGGCAAACGCTATACCCCGCTGTGCTATCGCTCCAGTCCCTCACCAGCACTTTCACCAGCAATTTCAGCCAGGTGTATGTGAATACCAAGAAAATGGGGGCAAACCGCCACCCACCCAACCCGTGAACACCACAACTAAAAAGTGTTTGCACAGCACGGTCAGAAAGTATGATCCCTGGTGAGCACAAGTGCGAGCACCATAGTGATGCCGACAGGAGCAACTATAGTTTGGTCTCGTCACCTGTGATAGACTCGCGAGTATGCCTGTACCTACACACGTGTCTGACACATACGGCAGCGACAGCTTGGGCCCACCACCTGTGATAGCCAGACTTGCGCAGAGTATGCCCGTACCTACACCCGTATCTATTGACACACACTTTGTCAGAGAGTGTAGCCCTGGAGAGCAACATGCAAACCCAGTCATGAACAGTGCAAACCTTGGAGAGCACTGAGCCTGGTGGTGGGAGCACTACATGCTGATGTGTGACCCTTGCAAACACCACTCAGGGGTGTGTGTGTGTGTGTGTGTGTGTGTGGGTGTGTGGGTTGTGGCGCATGGGAAGGGGTGCAGGGGAAGGTGTTAATAAAACACACACGCATGCACACACACAGCCCACAACTATAGCAGTAAAGGCAGAAAATGAGAATTTTGTCTGTGGGATGCAGGGAAGCCCTCCCGGAGATGAGGGAGAGAATGGGAGCTTCCGACCAGGTGAAGTGCGGGAGTAAGGGCGAGACAGCTGAGACTGAGGGTGAGAGCCGGTAAAGTGAGGAGAGGCCACTCTGTACTCCCAAACCCCTACTCCAGGTTGTGTCTCTACAAAGGGGCAAGTTGGCCAGCAGTGCTGGGGAAAGCGGCTTCTCAACATAGGCGGGGGATGTGGAGAGCCCCCGGACTCCCTCCAGGAACGGAACTTGATGACCTAGCTCAGGCAGGACGGGCTCCTGCAGAATAAGGTACAAACACAGCATAGGATGGGGGAGGGGAAGGCACAGCCTGCATCTGCTATGTTTGTTTATTTATTTATTAGGCTTTTTGGGTCACACCCAGTTACTCCTGACTCTGCACTCAGGAATCACTCTTGGTGATGCTCGGGGGACTATATGGGATACCAGGGACCAAACACAGGTCTGCCGCATGCAAGGCAAATGCCCTCCCCTCTATGCTATCACTCCAGCCCCAGCGTCTGCCTCATTTGGTCTCTTCCATTAGCCTTTGGGGAAGCCGCTGCACCAGGGAGGCCCATCGAGCAGCATTCTGGAGGGGCCACCTGGACTAGACCAGAGCCCTCTGCCACAGCAGCATGTGCCCTGGAAACCTTGGCGAGGGTCACCCCGACTGCAGCTTCCCTAGCACCTCCCTCATTTCTGACTCAGAAACTCTGACCACACAGGGAGGCTTGTTATTCATTCTGCTGAGTCTGAAGATACTTATTTGTTTTTTTGGGGGGGTGTGAGAAAGGGGGGCTCCCAAGCAAGTGCTCTCAGGCCCCAGAGCCCCCTCCAGAATTCTCAGCTCACTGACCAGTGGGTCAATGCCAGGTTCTGCTGGACCATGTCGTGCTGGGGATCACCTGGGCTGCCCACCTGTGCTGGGGTCATCCAAGGCTGCACCCAGCACTGCCTGGGGGTCCATGTGGGGCAATAGGCTCAGGCCCCAAACCCTGCACCATCTCTGTCCCTGGTGATGTGCTGGAGAGCGGTGACAGAGAAGTACACACCACCCTTCCTTGACCACAGGGCACTTTTGCTAAGGGAGGTGGTTGGAGACACGACTGAAGGCCACCAGAACATTGTGGAGTCTGGCAGGACTCGAAGGTGCTGTAGGGGCAGGAAGCGAGGTGCGAGAGGGGAGAGGCCCAGAGGGTGGAGGCGCCTGGAGAGCCGTTTACACAGGAGCCCCAACTTGGCAAGGCATCCCACTGCGCCCAAGTCCAGCCCACTCATCTCCACTTAGCGTCTCGCCTACACAATTGTAATCAACGCACTCTTACCGGCTTCCCATGAGGCCGTGGTCTCTGGGATGCTGCGGACTTAAGAGGCCGGATAAGTTTTTACTTATATGCATTTCAGTAATAATGTACAGAACAAGATGCAAAGTGGTCCCGGCTCCTCCTGAAAACCTGCCTGGAAGCCTCAGTGCTCCACGTGAGATGTCAATTCTGTTTTGCTTTCTGAGAGGCCCCCCTGGCAGTGCTGGGGATCCATGTAGAGCTCACACTGTGGGGGCTGTAGCGATGTTAATACAGTGGGGAGGGGTTGGCCTTGCATGCTGCCAACCTGGGTTAGATCCTCAGCATCCTAGAGGGTCTTCCAAGCACAGCCAGGAACAATTCCTGAGTGCGGGGCCAGGAGTAACCCCTAAGTACCATTGGGTGTGTGTCCCTACGCCAAATAAAAAAATGAATTAAGCTTGCTTGCACTGCTGCCCTTTGAGCCATCTCCCTGGCTGATTTGGAGGCAGAAGTAATGGGGCTTATTTGATCCCTGATCAAGAGGGGGAAGAGAGCGGGGCAGCCACTCACCGCCTTGGCTCCCCGGCAGATCATGCGGGCAGAAGCTCCCCTCTCCAGGGCCACCCCTTCCTCTCCCTGCTCCTCCTCCCACTGTCCTTGTCCTTCCCATGCAAGCCTTGACCACAGCTCATCTGCCTGGAGGTGGAGTTCACAGCAGGCCCCTGATTACTGCTGATGAATATGCTAACGAGCCACAGCTAGACTCCTCCCTCCCTGGCCCTGGCTAGGCTTAGGAGGGAAGAGACAGGTTCCAGGGCCACCTGGGGGGAGAAGACCAGAAGGGCTGGGGGCTTGTGGAGCCATCTCCCATTACATATCCGCGCCCTCTGTTCTGTCATACCCAGGCGAGGCGCCCAGAGCAGGGAGGGAGAGGCAGAGAAAGGCCCTGAGCGAGGAGGGTTGTAGGCTGCGTGGTGAGAGTGGCCCAGCACCATCACATCCTTTGACACAGATCCCCGGTACTTCCCCAGCTGGGTTTCACAGCAGCGCCCAGTAAACGAGGCACTGCCAGCCGCAGCTCCTCCGCCTCCAGTCCTGGCAAAGAGCAGACGGTCTGGGGCTTGGCTGCCTGCCCGCCAGCTCCTGATGTCCAGACTGAGCTTCTAGCCAGCTCCCTTTCCAGGGCCTGCCCTGCCAGCAGGACGGGGTTCTCCGGAGCATAGGTCAGGGGCCCCCAGGAGGGGAAAGGGCAGCACAGCTTGAGGGCAGCAGGGGCCGGCTGCACTGCCCCGCACCTGAGCCCTGCTCCCTCCGTGGGGTGGGTGGTTCAGATCCAATGGGGCAGCAGGGGGCAGGGGGGCATCCTTCCTTCCCCACCTCCCTCGGGGCTCTGAGGCACACACAGGTCATGCTCTTGGCCTCATGCCCCTGGTGTAAACAGGCAGTTTAGAGAGCAGGCCAGGTCTGCTGCCCTGAGAGCGGGATGACAGCTTGGGCGGCTTCACAGCAAACAGGGGCCAGGCCCATGCGGCTGGGCTGTGAATGTCTGCAGCTCGCCTGCCCTCGCCTCTTCCCAACAAGCACGAAGATCAAGGGGAAAGAGAAAAGGTTTTTGCCTTCAAGAGCTGTGAAAAGAGACAGACACAGGACACAGGGCAGGTCTGAGCTCTGCCTTCCTTTGGTGGCCTGGGCACGATGCCCGTGTCTGTGCTGACCACTTGTGATGGGGATCAGCAACCCCAGCCCTGAAAGGCGGGCTGGGGAGAGTGAAGGGAGCTTTGCTTTTGCTTCCCTTTGGGAAGAGCCTTGTAGTGAGAAAGCAAAGCCAGGTGAAAGGGCGGAAGCACAGATGCTTCCAGACGAGTACCAGAGGTGAGTGCAGATGTGAGGGCAGCAGGCAGGCTCTGGGGCCCCTCATCCACTGTTCTCACATTAGCCAGGGAGAGGCGGAGGAAGGTCAATGTCCCCGCCTCAATCTACAGTCTCCAAAGGGAGTTGCCAGGGCCCGCCCAGGATGCAGGGAGAAACATCGAGGAGTAACAGGCAAGTTCCCATCAGCAGCAAATTAAAAAAGGAAGACGCCCTGAAGTCTGGAGATGCGAGAGTTTTGCCGAGGTTTCCCCAGAAGCAGATCCTGAGACAAGGGTTCTATGCAAACAGTTTATTTATTTTTGCTTTGTGGGTCACACCCGGCAATGCTCAGGGGTTACTCCTGGCTCTGCACTCAGGAATTACTCCTGGCAGTGCTTGGGGGACCATATGGGATGCCAGGGATTGGAGCCGGATCAGTTTTGTGCAAGGCAAACATCCTACCCGCTGTGTGATCTCCCCAATGCAGTTTATTTTATTTTATTTATTTTTTTTTTTTTTGCTTTTTGGGTCACAACCGGCAATGCTCAGGGGGTTACTCCTGGCTCTGCACTCAGGAATCACTCCTGGCGGTGCTCGGGGACCATATGGGATGCCGGGGATCGAACCCAGGCCGGCACAGGCCGGCTGCGTGCAAGGCAAACGCCCTACCCGCTGGGCTATCGCTCCGGGCCCTGCAGTTTATTTTAGAGGTGATTCCTGGGAAGGCAGGTAGGAATAGGGATCAGTGATTGACAGGGCATGTGGTCAACAAGATTCCCCCTTGGCCACTGCAGCACCACCCTACAGGGAGCCCTGGATGCTTCAAAGTTAGACACCCCCTTCCTTAGCAAGGGTCTCCCCAGTGTCAACCAGTCATGGGCTGGGGAGCCTCTAGGTGTCATTTCTCAGCATCCGATGGCCTGCTGGGCAAGTGGGCACATGGGCGCTGGAGTCTAAGGTGTGAGTGCTCAGGAATCAGATGCTCCTTGAACTGGTATCAGGTAGGGCATGGAGGGCGTGGTGCCAAGCACAGCTTTCCAGAGCCCCCACTCTAGGGTGACAACACAGACATCAGCAAAGCTATAGCCTCACGCGCCTGAGTGCCACCTGGCAGATAAACACCCCCAAACTGCCTCCCCATGTGGTGCTGCTGTAGCCCTGAATTTAGCGAGTGCTCATTCGTCTAGCACAAAGCCAGCCGAACCCCAAAGCACGTCCTCCTGGCAGAGGCGACAGGGTGACGCCGAGTCACTTCAACACTCGCCCGAGTCCAGAATGGGTGATGATGTCTCTCTTCTCTTTCTCAAATATTTGACACAAAATTGTTCAACCACACTTTCCTATCAGCTCCAAAGTGTGCTGAGTTGGTGGGGTGTTTGTTCCTGGGTTAAAGAACTGGGATTGGGGGTAGGAAGGGTTCCTTTTTCCTCTTTCCACCCTGGCCCATTCACCTCCTTTTCCCATCTTCTGTCCTGAAATAGACCAAGAGTTAAAGGAGGCTGGCAGTGAGAGAAACGGTTAGGCTGGCGAGCTTGCTGCGGTGGGCTGGTGGGGGGCAGAGAGCTTTGCAGCCAGTAGGGGCCACAGGCTGCCAGGGGTCTGTACTGGGTGGGAGTCCAGGGCAACGATAACAACCTTCGGAGGTGGGGCCTGTGCTCACTGCGTAAGGACAGTGTGGTGGGCGTCAGGCTGGGGGGCTGCAGAGGGGTCTGGCTCCGAGAGCTGGGGCCATTGAGCAGCTCCTGGAGAAACTCATCTGGAGCCCAACGCCCCAAGGCCTCTGGCAGCCTCGCGATATGGCCTCCACGGCCGCAAGGCGCAGACTCCATCTCTGCTCCCTCTACCCACGCCATTCTGGACTGGTTCCTCGACTGTGCGTTTATTATAAACACAAATCATTTAGGACCCAATGGCTCAAAGGGCAGGAGCACACGCTTCTCAAGGAGACCCAGGGTTTGATCTCTGGCACCACGGGTCCCCCAGGTACCACCAGAAGCAGGCCCCTGAGCATGGTGCCAGGAGTAATGCCTGAATACCAGCTATGATCCCACAGCAAAACAGCACAGAACAATTTGGTTTGGCTTTTTGTTTTTAGAGTTTTTGTCCACACCTGGCAATGCCCAGGGGTTACTCCAGGCTCTGTTCTCAGGAATCACTCCTAGCAAGCTCATGGACTATCATATGGGGTGCCAGGGACTGAACTCAGGTCGGCTACATGCAAGCCTCCCACCCATTGTACCATCACTGCAGCCCCAGATTATGTGGGGTCCGGGATGTGGCTTGTACATGCTGTGCAGGAACAAGGTCCCAGGTTCGATCCCTGCCACTGCTGGCCCCTTTCCTCCCCAGAACTGCTGGATGTGGCCTGGGAGGCGCCAAGTATCATTGGATCAAATACTGACTAGTACCACTGAGAGCATCAGTGGACTAGTACCACTGAGAGCATCCCCTGGGAATGAACAAACTACTACAATTACAAAAACTATGAACACTTCAAAACATGACATGAGGAACCAGAGTGATAATCCAGCAGGGAGGGCATTTCCCTTGCATGCAGCCAACCCAGGTTCGATCCCCGGCACCCCATATGGTTCCCTGAGCATCTGCCAGGAGTAATTTCTGAGTGCAGAGCCAGAAGTAAGCCCGAGCGTCACCGGTGAAAGCAAAGTAAGTAAATAAAGTGAAACATGAGGTTAAAGATAGTATGGGGGGTGTGGTCAATCTCTTCTGACCCCGGCATTAAAGGGTGCCCTGAGCATTGCTAGATACAGCCCTGTAGCCCCCTCCCAGCTCTGAGCAGCCCCAGGGTGGCAGGTACCTGGAACAGCCCCACATTCTCTAGCCTCATACTGAACCGCTGGCCCAGATGCCCAGGAATCACAGCAAGGCCCCTGGATCTTCTGAGCACCATTTGGGAGGCTCCCAAGTAAAACGGAACAAAAGAGCACGCTCCACGCCCCACCAAGGATACATGGAGGCTTAGCCTAGGCACCCCAGGCCTGGTGCCCTGCACCCAGCCCCCATCACCTTGCCTCCCGATGGTTCGTTCCCCAGCAGTGCTCTGGCTCAGCCTAATGGTTTTGCACTCTGAGATGTGAGGAAGTGAGGACAAGCTCTGGGGTCCTCGGCAATGGGAGAGGCTGTGGGTGACTACCGGAGAAGAGAAGAACCAAAGACTAGGGCCGGAGCGAGAGCACAGCAGGAACGGCACTCGCCTTGCATGTGGCTGATCTGAGTTTGATCCCCAGCATCTCATATGGGTCCCTGAGTCCACCAGGAGTAACTTTCTGAGTGCAGAGCCAGGAGAAACCCTGGAGCATTGCTCCGTGTAGCTCAAAAGTGAAACAAAACACACGCACAAACCAAAAAGGTCAATGTCTCCAGCATCTCACCCCTATTCTCCGATTTCCCTAAAGTCTCTGCTAATCTAATGGGCTTCTGCAGTGCTCAGGACTGATCCCAGGTCTCACAACTGAAGGTCCAGTGGAGGATGTTTGTTGTTGCTTTTGTTCTGTTTTGTTTCAGGTTTCCACACCCAGCACAGTACTGAGGGTGACTCCCAGTGGGGCTGCGAGCCATGAATGCCAGGGTGATCCCGCACTGGAGTGGGGGGGAGGGGCGTCCGAGCTCTAGCACTTCCATCACCTATCTGAGCCCGCCGCATCCAGCCCTCTCCCTCCAAGGCTCCCACTGTCCCCCACTCCCCTGTGGGTCTCCCTGGCATTCCTGGTCTTGGCCACAATCTACAGGCCTAGTCAGGGCCACTCTGAGATGTCCAGAGTCTCGCTGTGTCACAAATCAGAATCAGGAGATCTCATGAGGGGTTGGGGGACACTCCCGAGCCAGAGGGAGGGCCTGGTGGTCAGACCCACAGCCCAGGTGCCTTGTGCTGCAGAGGCCACTTCTGAGCCCGTGTCCTAGGAAACCTCGGTCACCAAGCTCCCAAAATATCAACGTATCTCACCAGCCATCTCTGCGCCCCACTCCCCTTACCCTCACATCTACCTGAACACTGTCCACCCCCTTGCCCCCACCCCAGGCCGGTCTGCCAGGTCCCAGGCTGAGGGCGGCTATTAATTATTAAAGACACAAAAGCATTTCCTAGCAGGGAGGCCTGCCTGCCGCTGCTTACAGGAAAGGCTGCACTCTCAGGGTATTGCTAGTGCACTGGGACTGGTTGGGTGGGGATCGTGGGGGGGGCTAGCCCAGGCCTGCCAGGGTCTTCCCAGGCTGGGAGCCATATCAGAAGGAGAGGAGAGTGACTTCTGAGGTGACATCCCAGGGAAGATTTCAAGGGTAGAGGTGGGCCAGGGAAGGAGGGCTGCTGGAGGGGTGTGAGAAATCAAATCCCGTTGCCTGGAGCCGTGGGGAACTCCCAGCCTGGGGTCTGCACGCAGAGTTCCTTGGAGGCGGAGCCTATCGGGGCCGCTCCTTTATCACCTCCATGATCAGACGGCGCAGCCCCTCTTTGCTGCCCACCTCTCAAGAGCTTAGAACTTTCCTTCCTGTTGCCAGAGACCCCCTTGCTGATTTTATTTTTTTTTATTTATTTTTGCTTTTTGGGTCACACCCGGCAATGCTCAGGGGTTTCTCCTGGCTCTGCACTCAGGAATTACTCCTGGCGGTGCTCGGGGGACCATATGGGATGCTGAGGATGGAACCCGGGCCGGCATGGGCTGGCCATGTGCAAGGCAAACGCCCTACCCACAGGGCTCTCGCTCCACGCCCCCTCCTGCTGATTTTAGCAGGCTAGGGACCCCTCATCCTCCTCCCATCAAACACTGGAATTGCAAGGCTGGGGAGCAGACAAGCCTTGTGCCCACTCCCTGGGGTTGAGACGTGGCCACCAGCACCAACATGCAGATGATGAAAGGGGTTCAGGAGATTCTCGCCTGCGTTCCTGCCTCACCCAGCGGCTGTCACTGCATAATTCCTGATGGCCCATGTCCAGCCTATTGCAGGGGACATAGGGCGAATGAGGCCCCTTGCTCACCCTGCAGGAAGGGGCAGGTTGACAGGCAAAGAAGCCCGAGAGAGGGCAGAGCCCATGGGACTGGGTCCTTGGGAAACTTGGAGTCTTTGCAGGCAGAGCCATGTCCCCTGTGGGGAAGGAGGGAGCTGGGTGGTCCTGGAGCAGCAGAATTTAATTTAGTACATGCAGGGTGCTAGGGGCAGACAGGGGACTGGGCTTGAGCAAGCCCTGAGCATCACCAGGTGTGGTCCAGAAGCAAAAACAAATACAAAGCAGAACAACAACCACCACCAACAAAGAAAACAAACATTTCTAGGTGCATTAAAATGTTCTGAAATAATACTTTAAAAAAATAAATGTAGGGTCTTGGAGAGAGCACAGGGGTTAAGACGCTTGCCCTGTGCACATCTTGGTGTGGTTTGTTCTCCAGCACATGTGGTTGGATGAGCACCACCAGCACTGAGCACTGAGTCCTGAGCCCAAAGTAAATCCTGAGCATTCCCTGTGGTCCCACACAAAAACCAAACAAAAAATTGGGGGTGTACTGAGCATGCAGCTTAGCCGTAGGGGGCGTGTACTGAGCATGCAGCTTAGGCGTGGAGACTGCACCCATCATGTGCCAGGTCACAGGTTAACTGCTTGGGTGAGCCACACCCCACAGAAGGTGAGATTGGACACAGGACACAGGATGGAAGGACCATAAGCCTCCTCGACACTGTAGCTATGGATCAAAGGCAAGGGAGCATCCAGGCAATGGTCACAGCCCAAGCACATCCCCAGGGAGAATACTGCCACTCCCCCAAAAAAAAGCATGCCTTGTCAGTTTCCCTGAGAGGAGCGTGAGAACCCAGGCAGAGATGCAGAGCTAGGCAGGGATGGGCAAGAAGCATCTATTGCTATTTTAGGATAGAAAGACCTGAACAGAAGATGCCCAGATACAAAATGACAGGCGCCCTGAGGAAGGAAAATATCAGCCGCTCCCTCTAGAGCAGAGGAGAAATGCTGGTGGTGGGGAGACCCTCGGTTCTGATTAGGGTCTGCCGATAAGCAACCTCGGGCTGCAGAAAGGTCCCTCTCACTGGGGCGCTTTCTGAACCACTCCAGTCCTCTGGCCAATGGTCAGCACTGCTGGTGGCCAGAGCTTCTGGGAGGAGCCCTGTGCTTCGGCTCCCTCCACCCACCCCTCCTCACAGTCTTATTTTCCCACTTCATGCCCAGCCCTGGTAGGAACAGAGGACAGGGGAGAAATCAGAACCTTCACTGGCCACTGTTCCAGCCCCTCTTCCACAGAGCTATCACTGCACAGCTGCTGTGGCTGCTAGCGAGAAAGTTGCAGCCCCCTCAGAAACTGACCGCCACTGGGTTAAAGGGAAAACTGGAGCCAACTCAACCCAGGCAAGACCAAGAGCAAGGCAGGAGCCACAGAGCAAAACACACACTCATGGCAAGGAAGAAGTGTGGGAAACCCGCCAGCAGGCTGTCAGAGGTTCCGTTAGAGGAGGGATTTTTTGTCTTCAAGTTTCGCTTTGCCTGGAATATAGCCACACCGGGAGAAAAACTTGTGTAAACGTTTAGAGTCTCAGGCAGGACCTTTCTCTTCCTGTAAAGATGAGCTGCAGAGATCGCTCCTCTCGCTCCTCTCCCTGGGGCTCCCTCCCTGTCAGCCAAAACCAGGAGCAGCTTTTGACTTTGTAGGGAAAGGTGGAGAGGAACCTCGCTGGCGTGCAGCTAATGTGGCGCCCCTGGGGTAGGGCTGGGGGTGTGTGCAGTGCGGCTGCTCTCCCAGACCTAGCCCTGCAGGCCCTTACCAGAGTCCCTCACACCTCCAGAGCAAGGGACCCTCCATCCCCTCAACGCTGCCGGCACAGCGGCAGTACAGTTCAAGCGTTAATCACTGAGAACGCCTCCTGGGATGTCTCATCCCCACCTCCCAACTCACAACTAGGGGTGCAAAAACTTGGCCGGGGGGGGTGAAGGCAGGTGTGTGGAGCTGTGAGGAAACAGCCTTTAAACTTCCTTTGCCAATTAGGAGTCTGGGTTCCCTGCCCAGACGCGTGACAAGTTAGAGATGGTTCGGATTTCCAGGGACGCCCCTGCCTTCCACAAGACTTCCCACAAAACAGCTTGGGGGACAGGCGGGACCACATCCCACCTCGGTCTCCCCAGACAAGCCGCTGTGTGGTCCATAAGGCACCTCTTCCCTGCTCCCGAGGCCCCTGACACTTCTGAGCCCGGCACAGCCCCAACCTCCAACTCGGAGGGGCGTGGGAAAGCAGAAAAGGGGGCTGGGTTTCAAGCCTTTCCCGGCCAAGTCGCAGAATTGGACCAGGACAGACTGGGACTGCCCCAAAAGGAGGGGGGTGATGGTTCCAGGTCGGCTGCTAGCTGATGGTCAGACTCAGGGACTGCGTGGATCAGGGATCCCTCCCACCCTCCACCCCCAAGTTAGGGTCCACCAGGCCCGCGAGCGACAGTCAGAAAGCAGAGTCTGGACAGCCGGAGGGGTGGCAGAAAGCCCCGCCCCGGCCCGCCCTGCGCCCCTGGGAGGAAGCACCGGCGCTCGGGACTGGGCGGACAGGAGAGCGCGCCGGACCGTGCAGAATTGGGGTCCCTTGCAGCCTTCGGCCACAACCGCCGAGCTAGCGGGGCGAAGGCGCTGCGCAGCCTGGCAAGCCGCGCGCACCGCCGGGCCGCGTCCGAGCGCTTACCTCTGCGCCGCGGTGCCGGCGTCCAGGATGCCCGCGCCCTGCATCCAGGAACGCACCGAGCCCAGGCCGGCGGGCAGCAGGGGTTCCTCCTTCAGACTCAGCCCGCCGCGGGCCACAGCGTCCTGCGCGGGGAACATAAGGGCGCGCGGTCGGGGTTGGGAGTGCCCGCACCGCTGGGGACTTCTGGTCCCACGTCTCAGCTCCGCCAGACCCGACGGCACCGGGCGCCGCCAGCAGCGCAGCGCAGCGCCGAGTTCCCCGCGGCTCGGTGCGCGCGAGCCTCTGGGGCGCTCCCTCGGAGAACGCGGGTCCGCGAGCGCCGGCGCGGTCCCCTCCCTCCCCGGGGCGCGGGGCGGGGAGGTGGAGGGATTCCCCCGCGGCCTGAGCGCCGGCGGGCTCCCTGCGAGCGGGGCGGGGCAGGCGGGGAGCGCCGGCGGCAGCCGGGTCCGCGCGGAGGCGCCCCAGAGGCGCGCTCTGGCGGCTGCCCAGGGCCGCGGGCGTCGGAGGTGCTGGGGGGGGGGGGCGAACGCCCCCGGGAGCTGCCGCGGGCGAGGCGGGGGGGCGCGGGGCCGCCCGCCCTTTCCACCCCTCGTCGCCCCCACCTCCCGCCCGCCCGCGGCGCCGGCGCGGGGCGCTGATTACCATCCGGGAGGCGGAGGCTGCGGGCTCGGAGCGCGGCGGCGGCAGCGGCGGCGGCGCCAGGGGCGGCAGCGGCGGCAGGAGCAGCAGCAACCGCGCGGTCCCGGGAAAGGCCGGGGCAGCGCCGGGCCAGCAGACGCCGCCGCCGCTGCCGCCGCCGCCCCGCGTGCCCCGGCGCCCCCGGCCCCGCAGCCGCGGGCGGCAGCACCTGGAGCAGCAGCAGCAGCAGCCCGGCCGACTCCCCCGGGGCCCGCTCCCCGCGCCGCCCCTGCGGCCGCCGCCGCCCGCCGCTCCCCCGGGCCTGGCCGCGGGCTCCGGGCCATCCTGCCGCCGCCGCCGCCGCTCCCGGGGAGCGGGAGCCGAAGGGAGGGCGCGCGGGCGGGAGGAGGGACGGCGGGAGCGGGCGGGCCCAGGGGACGCGGGCCGGGGGCCGGGGGCGGGGGGCGGCGCGGCCGGCCGAGGGGCGGCCGGGGACGTGACATCATCGGGGGAGGAGCGGCCGGGTCCGGGCCGCCGCGGCGGGGCGGACCCTGGCGCGGCGGTCGCAGGGGGCTGGGGCGGCGGCCAGACTGAGGCCGCCGGGGGACGTGCAGGGGACGTGCGGGGGCCCGGCGGGGCGCGGACGCAGGAGCGCACGACGCTCGTGGAGGACGCGCCACGGCCTCGGGGTCGCCTCGGGACGTACGAAGCCGCCCCCGGTCCCCGCGACCGGCTCCCCAGTCCCTGCCTCGCGCTCCGCGTCGACGCCCAGCGCCCGCTTCTGACGCCTCGGAGCGTTTACCGCCTTCGATGTTCTCGGCTCGCTGGGGCGGTCGGGGTCGCCAGCGTCTCTCTCGGGGGCCGGCCCCAGGCCCGCCGAGCGGGTCTGCATTCCGCTCCGCCTCTCCGGTGCTTCTGCAGTGGAAAATCTTTTTCTTCCCACCTGGAACCTTTCAGCGACCTTTTGATTTCTGAGACCAGTTGCACACCCGGACTCAGCGCCCCACTGCCCTCCTCCTGGTGCTCAGCACGTTCCCTCTTGGTTTCATTAGTGCCAGCCCGCCCCGCGCAGAGGCCACATGCCCGGGTCAAGCCTCCGCCTCTCCCTGCGCTCTGCTCCGGTCCGTGCCGGTCAGTGCCAGCCTGTGACCGAGCCCAGAATGCCCGTCCATCAGGTTCCCTGAGAACAGCAAGGGAGTGTCCAGCCCTTATGCCGCTGGCACTCTTGAAACCCCCTGAAGCATCACTTTCCTGCCCCAGTTGACTTCCGAGCTCTTAAGGGGGCGGGGAAGGGGACTGCTGGGGGCTTCCACTCCACATGGGCCCAGGAACGCGGCTGACATCATCACCTCCCATAGTTCTCCACGTACTCTTCTAAGCTTTCCTTTGACCCTCAGGCCCCTCCCAGTTCCTCAAGGTCTCACTTTGGCCCCTGGTGAAATGGGCAGAGAGGGGCTCTCAAGGGAGTTCTCCAGCTCCTGGAAGCATCAGCCCTGAGCATCAGCCCTGGCTCCTCACCTGCTGGTCCCCACAGGAGCAGCTCGAGCCGCTTATGCCCCCGAGGCTGTAAGAACACAATCTGAAGGCTTGTCCAGACCTGCTGAATCAGGACGGAGATTCAGAAAGAGATCCCCAGCGATGTTCAGGGGATCCAGGATTACCTCGTCCTATTCCACCCTTGTTCTGGCAATACTCAGCCCACTGAGCTGGCAGACTCAAGGCTCCACCTGGGTATGTGATGGTGCTCAGGTCCAGCAGGATTGGGGGCCACCCACGCCATCCCCAACAGAGGTGGGGAATGTGGGGTGCACTGCCAGGAATCGGACTCTGGGCCCTGTGTGTGCAAGGCACGTGAGTCAGTCCTTTGCGTTTTCTCCCCAGCCTAGCATGGCATTCTAACATGAGCCAGGTGATGTGTACACATGTTGCATTTAGTTGTTTGGTTTTGGGCCACATCCAACATTGTTCACTGCTCACTTCTGGCTCTGCACCCAGGGATCTGCTCCTGGCAGTGCTTGAGAGCTATATAGAGTGCCAGAGATCAAACCTGCAAGGTGCCTTACCGCTGTGCTATCTCTCCATCTCTCCGACCGCAAGTATTACCTTGGAAAAGCATTGTTCTGTGTGGAGCAGCAGCAGTTCCCAATGTTTTCACACCTGCGCACAGCCACCAGGCTGAAGGCTGAAACCACTGGGCCAGCCGTCTGTTTCTCACTCACCCGTCTCCAGCCTTCCAGCTTGCCTCTGGCTTGCTCTGCCTCCTCTCACTGGATGGAGAGGAAGTCTGGCAGAGATCCTGCTCTCTCTGTTGTCCTGTTCTTTTTCTTTGCTTTTTTTTTTTTTTTTGGTCCCTTCTCAGGTTCTTTGCCTCATCTCTTCTCTCCTCACTCCCAGAGAAAATGCTGACTCCAGGACCTCTTTGCTCAAACCCATTTACATCTCCTGATGTTGCCTAATCGGATCTCTTTAGATACTTTTAAATTTATTTACCTGAGAGAGGAGCTACACCCTAATGCTCAAGGGGCATGTGATGTGGGGGGTGTAGCTGAGGTCCCCAACCACGAAAAGCTTGTGCTCCAGACCTCTGACCCCGTCTCAAGCTGCTGTGCCTTCTCCCTTCCCCACCCCGCAACCACTGCCTGCTGCAGTCTCTGAGGCCACGCCTGGGGAAAGGTCTGACTGTAGTCGCCGTCTCCTTCTGCTAGTCCTGATTGTCAGATGGAGAGGACGAGACCAGCCTTGGGTCTGAGGGAGAATGAGGGCACTTTTAGAAAGGATACGGGGGGCTGGAGAGATAGCCCAGCGGGTAGGGCGTTTGCCTTGCACGCGGCCGGCCTGTGCCGGCCTGGGTTCGATCCCGGCATCCCATATGGTCCCCCGAGCATTGCCAGGAGTAATTCCTGAGTGCAGAGCCAGGAGTAACCCCTGAGCATCGCCGGGTGTGACCCAAAAAAGCAAAAAAAAAAAAAAAAAAAATAGAAAGGATACGGTCCTTGTCACAATGGTCTGTCCCCAGCTCAGAGATGTTGGGCTCTGCGTCCCCTCTGGCCACACGTGTCCATTTCCCATACCCCAACTCCTCCTTTTAGCTTCCCTGGTCCACCCATGACAGCCCTTGGTGCCCACCAGGCATTTTACTTTTTTACTATAGTAAAAGTAATTTAACATCCCTACCCCCTCGAGGTGTTGCAGGTGTGGCTGCTGTGCCCAGCTGCGTCAGCAGGTGGCAGACAGGGGACAGGCTTGTCCACACTCAGGGCTCTGCCCCGTGGGCCCTGGATGGTTGATGGTTTGACAGAGAAAAAGACTGGGCCCCCTGGGATGAACCCAGAGCCACAGCAGAGCCTGGCAAGCTACCCCTGGTGTATTCGACACGCCAAAAATAGTCACAGTAATGGACCTCATTCCCAACGAATGGAGACGTTACTGGAGCCCACTCAAGCAAATCAATGAACAACAGGAAGACAAGTGACAAGACAAGTGACAAGTGATAGTTTAACAGTTAAAATAGTGTTAACATTTATGGCTTTTATGGGTGAAGTTACTGCACCTTCACCACAGTTCTATTTCCTCCCACTCCTCCTTACATATCTGTAATCTGAGTCTAGTAATAGAAGACCAGATCAGAGGCCAGTGCACTAGTACAATGGGTAAGGAGTTTGTCTTTGCATGTGGCTCCTGGCATCCCTTATGGTCCCAGGAGTAATTTCTGAGTGCAGAGCCAGGAGTAACCCCTGAGCATCACCAGGGTTAAGAAAACAAAACAAAACAAGACCAAGGGTTTGTCATTGTTTGATGCTCTTGTTTCTCTGTATTCCATAATGAGTGAGATCATTCAGTATTTCTCTTCTCCCTCTCTCTGACTTTTTCATTTAACACAATCCCTTCTAGTTCCATCCAAGTTATAGCAAACTGCATGATTTCAAAGTTTTCTTATAGGTGCATAGTATTCAACTGAGTATCCAGACCTTTATCCATTATCCTTTATCTTTATCCATTCAGCTGTCACTGGATGAATGTTTCCACATCCTGGCTGTTAAATGTGGTGCTGCAGTGAGCACAGGTGTGCATCTATCTTTCTAAACGAATGTTTTCATGTTTGGGGTGGGAGTAGATGTTAAGAAGTGAAGTCATTGGGGCTGGAGCGAAAGCACAGCGGGTACGGCATTTGCCTTGCACCCCTGCTAACCCGGGTTTGATCCCCGACATCCCATATGGTCCCCAAGTATCGCCAGGAGTAGGAGTAATTCCTGAGTGCAGAGCCAAAGTAATCCCTGAGCATTGTTGGCTATGGCCCAAAAAAAAAAAAAGTGACGTGATTGGATCATGTGGGAATTCTTACTCTTTTGGAAGCATCTGCCTCTGTTTCTCCTAGAGGCTGAATGGGACGACAGCTGATGCCGCATCATCCCTGGCATTGAAACATCATCCCTGATTGATTCCAATCTTTTGGATACTAGTGTGAGATGTCTCATTGTTTCGATTTGTATTTCCCCAGTAATAAGTAATGAATGACACTGTTTCCATCTGATATTACTGTTTTATTTGCAATGCTCCTCCACCCTTCCCACCATCAGAGTACCAAGATATTTCCACCATTATCCCAAGGTCCCTTCCTCCCTACTATATAACCCCTGCCTTAGCTCCCTCAGTTCACTGCTCGTGTGTGTGTGTGTGTGTGTGTGTGTGTGTGTGTGTGTGTGATACCCAGCAGAGCTCAGGGCTAACACTCAAGCATCACTCCTGGTGGGACTCAGGGGACCATCTCGGTAATGGGGATTAAACTTGGGTTGAGTGTGTGCAAGGGAACCTCCTGTTCACTGCACTGTTCTCCAGCCCTCGGTTCACAGTATTTTAACAGTATTTAGAATTTGTTCCCATCGTGTGAGGCCTTGCTTTATTGTTTCATTCTCTTCCTGTAAGAGAAATCACTCACTGCTGGTTCACTTCACTCAGCATGACACCCAATAATTTCATCCCAGTTGCAGCGAACTTCAAGATCGCACTCATAGCTGAGTGTTGCTCCTTGTGTGTCCCTGCCTTGTTGACGTCCCCATCGTCATCAGGCACTTGGGTTGTTTGCAAAACTTCTGCCACCTCTTAAGAGATCTCCTTTTGTGTCCTTCTCCTGCACCGATGTTCCTGGCAACAATCTTGTTTTGCTTTTTAGGCCATACCTGGTGGTGCTGAGGGCTTTCTCCTGGCTCTGCTCACAGGATAACTCCTGGTGGAGCTCAGAAGACCATAGGTAGCGCCAGGGATTGAACATGGATCAGTCAAATGCAAGGCAAGTGCCTTAGCCCTATTTTATCTCTAGGCCCACAGGGTCAATATTTAATAATGAATCTTTCTTGTCCTCCTGTGAACCCACCCAGACTTGGAGAAAAAGTCTGTCCCGTTCAGATCAACCCCTCCTCTCGCTGTTCCACCTGCCCTCTCCCCAGCCACTCCATCATGCCAACTTTCAAAACAGTATTATTAGAGTGTGGCCATTATTATTATTATTATTATTATTATTATTATTATTATTATTGTTATTATTATTATTACAGTCAAGTGGTGGGTCTGATGGTCTATGCTCCAGGTCTGCCAGACACTTGTGGTTTGGGGAGTGAGAACAAGAGGTTCTGGGGACCGAACTCAAGATCTTGTACATGCTAGGTATATCCCTGGTCCCTCCTCATGCTATATTAAAAAAAAGCCAGCCCCTGACCTGCTTATAAACGACCAAATGTTTTTCAGACTCTCCAAGGAGACATCTAGGAACTCAGTTTTGGAACATTTAGACCTTTGATGCCTGCTCCAGACGTTTGCTGCCATTCCCTCAACAGTGAGTTCCTTGCTTGCATGGCACCAGAGCTCTTACTGCTTCTCAGACACAGACCCACATTCTCATTTCCGTGTTTTTATTCGGGCTGTCCCAGCCAGATGCAATGTCCCCTCTTTGTAACACTTTTCTTCTCTGGGAAGGGGCAGGGTGCACATTCCTTTTCTAACTTTGATGTGACAGATCCTTACATTCCCCGATCTATTCAGGGGACAGGTGCTCTAGGATTAACCTCCCTGACACCTAAAGGGTGTCAGCCCAGGGAAGGGACTTGGGCACTTTCTGTCCCTATGTTGGTGGTTTCTACTCTGTTCTACCACTTTCACTGGGGGGGGGCAGAGCAATAGTACAGCAGTTAGAGTGTTTGTCTTGCACATGGCTGACCTAGGTTCGATCCCCCAGCATTCCAAATGGTCCCCCAAACATCGCCAAGAGTAGTAATTCCTAAGTACAGAGCCAGTAATAACCCCTGAGTCTTGCTGGGTATGACCCAAAAAAGCAAGGAACAAGCAAACAAACAGTTTCTTTGGAAAGAGACTAACCAGCTTGGGGCTTAAGATTTCCCAGAGCCTGCAGCGCTAAGAAAGTCTTTTGAACTAGAGATCTCTGAGCCCAGGGGCAAGCTCTCTGGGGTCAAGGGTAACTCTAGACCCCACAGTAGGAAGGCCCAGGAGTGAATTCTGGGGTGAGAGCTAAGTCTGTCTGCCCTAGATATAACCACTAGTCTGTTTCTTGGAACTCTTTCCTGGAATGCTACTGTTTTAAGTTTGTACGATTTCTCTTTTTTTCCCTTGGCAAATGTTCCCTTTCAAACTGCAGGAATTTCTCTGAGTAAGGAATTAGGGGGTCTGCTCTTCCTGTGGCCACAGAAGCGGAAGGGGGTGCCTTGGTATGTAGAGGCTGTGGGTTCCTTCTGGCCCACACTCAACCAGGCTCCTAACCCGTGCTTTTGACCGTATCCTGCTGGCTCCTGGCATCTGTGCCCACAGCCATGGGGAAGGCTCTTGCCATGGGCCCAGTGCCAGCGGATGAGCAGAGTCACAGGTGGTGCCCTTGTAAACACTCTTGTCACCCAGCAGGAGGGTTAGAGCAGGGACCTGCAGAGAAGGGCTGAGCGTGAGAGGCGGTGGAGCGGCCAGGCGGAAGTGCATCATATATAAAGATCATCAGAACTGGGGCTGGGGCGATGTTTGTTGTCCAAGGGTTGAAACACGAGTTTGGGATGTGGGAGCACCAGGTTCCATTACTAGCCTGGAATGGTCCCCCGAAGAGGCCCCCTGAGCACCCAACAGGGAGTAGCTCCCAGCTCTTCTGGGTGTGTCCTACCTTCCTCCCCACCACACAACCCCCAGCCAAAAAAATAAATAAATAAAAATTGACCAGCACAGCAGAATGGGGCAAGCAGTTGCCTTTGCTTCAGAGTGGAAGATTTTAGCACTGGAGGAGCCCTGCCTGGGAAGCAGTTCAAAGAACCTCACATTATTCCTTTAGGCTTTACCTTAAGGCAATACTTCCAAAAGCAGCAGAACTCTACCCACCTCTTCTGAATTTTCTTGAAAGGAGGCGTAGCCCGTGGCAAAACAGGTGGGAAGCCTTGTGGTTGGCGCCTGTGGCCAGGCTGTGAGTTGGGCCGTACCGCCCCCTGGAGGTTTCCAAAGCGCCAATCAGCTCTTTTTTTTGTTTTTGTTTTTGTTTTTGTTTTTGTTTTTGTTTTTGCCAATCAGTTCTTGACTCTACTGCAAAGCAAGTTCCTGGGGCAGGAATTAAGAAGCAGGAAAACATTAGCGATAGCCCAGCGGGTAGGGCGTTTGCCTTGCACGTGGCCGGCCTGTGGATCCCATACGGTCCTCCAAGCACTGCCAGGAGTAATTCTTGAGTGCAGAGCCAGGAGAAACCCCTGAGCATCACCAGGTGTGACCCAAAAAGAAAAAAAGAAAGAAAGAAAGAAAGAAAAAGAAAACATTAGGAGCCAGAGCGATGCACAGTGGGTAGGGTGTTTTGCCTTGCACGCGGTCAACTGGGGTTCAATCCCTGGCATCCCATATGGTCCCCTGTGTACTGCCAGGAGTAATTCCTGAGCAGAGCCAGGAATAATCCTTGAGCATCGCCGGGTGTGACCCAAAAACAAAAAAAAAAATATATATAGAGGGGTGGGGGGCAAAGGAGAGAGAGAGAGAGAGACGAGAGAGAGAGAGAGAGAGAGAGAGAGAGAGAGAGAGAGAGAGAGAGAGAGAGAGAGAGAGAGAGAGAGAGAGAGAGAGAGAACCAGGGTCATCCCAGGAGCATTCTCCAGCTCCATCATCATCTCTGTCTCCTGAAGTTTATTTAAATATTCAGGAAAAATCCAGACTCCAGGACTTGCCCTAGGATCCGGGTCCCATTGCCACATTTAGGCTGTGCAATTTCCTCTTGAATGATACTGCAATATGGGGACCAGGATGGGGGGACTATGGCCGGAGAGACACTCCCATCTCTGGCTTCCTGGAGGAAACAAACTGCCTATCTTGGAGTGAGTAGCCCCTCCCAGTCACCACCCCATGCAGAACCAGTTTCAGCCTGCACTGAGCACAGGAGGGAACTGTGGCCCCATGAACTGTGGCCCCTCCTGCACTCAGCAGGGGCCGAATGTGCAGCTTTTCTACCAAGAGGGAGCTTTTGTACCTGTAGCCATGGCAGAACCCAGGACTGCCCCCGAGTTTGGGGCTTCCCTTCAATTACCCCTCAGGCACTGGAAGACAATCTGGAATTAGGAGCCAGAGCAATAGTACAACAGCTAGGGCACTTGCCTTGTATGTGCCCAATCCAGGTTTGATCCCTGGCATCCCATATGGTTCCCTGGGCACCTCCAGGAGTGACTCCTGAGTACTGAGCCAGGACTAACCCCCTGAGGGGGCAGAATAGCACAGCGGAAGGGCGTTTGGCGCCGACCCAGCATCCCATATGGTCCCCCAGCACTGCCAGGAGTAATTCCTGAGCGGAGAGCCAGGAGTAACCCTCAGCTGAGCATTGCCAGGTGTGACCCAAAAAGGGGGGAAAAAAAGGAGTAACCCCCTGAGCATTGCCGGGCATGGCCCAAAAGCAACAAAACAGAAAATCTGGAATTAGATTCCAGGGGTTATATATAGCTCAAGGGAAGGATGCCTGCCTTACGTGCACTCACACCCAGCTTGATTCCCAGCACCACACATGACCCCCATACCCAGCACCGCTGAAGTAGCCCTGGAATGGAATGGCCCCTGGCGGTACCCATCACTCTAGGACCCAAGAAGTACCACATGCTTGGGCCCCCTGTATTAAGCCAATGGCTCAGTTGATCCCCACTGAGTACCACTTGGAAGTCCACCGAACTGTAATTAATGTATACAGAACAGTGATATGTTTTATGCATATAGACAAAGTCAATATATTATACATCTGTATGTACTGGAGGTGTGGGGATCAAATGCAGAGCCGCACATGTGAGGCGAGCGTGCTGCCACTGAGCCCCCGCCCCAGCCTGAGTCTATATCCATTTCCTACTCTGGGACCAAAGTCAGAATCCTTCGCTGATTACCATGAGGTCATTAGGGAGGAATTTGTGGGCCCTGGGCAGAGCGGAGGGAGCAGGCGGTAGGTGGGTGGCAGTTGTTCAGTCTGGACTCTGTGAAGAGGGGGAGGCCTGCAGAGGCCTGTTTCTGGCAGGATTAAGCTCACGAACCCCCAGGTACATGGACTGCACAAACTCGTTTCCTTTCTTCTGTTGGCAGCTCTCTGCCATATGCTCCCAGGTTAGATGTAATTATGAATTTGTAATTTTATACTTTCTTGTCTTTTGGTAATTATAAAAGCTTATTTCACACACACACACACACACA
>JAJIBD010009133.1:0-65202 GCA_021461705.1 Cryptotis parvus | reverse complement strand
ACGCTGGTTCAATCCCCAGCAGCCCATATGATCCCCCTGTGCACTCCCGGAGTAAGCCCAGAGCATGGCTGGGTTTGGCCAAAAAGCAAGCAGACAAATGAATGTAGCGTGGTTGCCTTTGTCCTTCCTGTTAACAGGCGTGTATTCGCTAAGGAACGCAGATGAGGGAATTTCTAGCTTTTGTTCACGTTTTGCAGCCTCAGTTTGTAAGCCTTAGATGGCATGTTGCATTAAAATCTTTGTGAGAAAATAAGCCTTAAATGTGACAGTCCCCTTTAAAAACACTGTTTTTTTCTCTCCCAGCTGACACTGTAAAGGTTGAAGATGGGCCTTTCAGTGACGCTACTCAGATCGAGTCCTGCAACGATTCTACTCACATCTCTCTGCAAGAAGAAAACCCATCTGCCATAACTGATTGCCTCCCGGGCTCTTCAGACTCTCACTGAAGAAGGTTTATTTAGCAAGAAAAGTTTTCTCATTTTGGGTTTCAGCAGTGAAATTGAATCAAATATTGTAAATGTTATCAAAGAAAATGCTGGAAGAATTGTGTCCCTGCAGAGCAGAATTATTGCTGATTATGCGGTGGTGCCTCTGCTGGGCTGCGTCGCCAAAACAACTGTGGGAGAAGTTGTTACGAACACGTGGCTGGTAAGGGCGCCACGGGAGCTGTGCAGGAGCTTAGCCGAAGGCCAGGGCTTTTGTTGAACTTTAGTAAATTAGTGTTTGGGTGAACAGTGTCTCTTTTAGCTTGTAGCAAGGGGAATTCTAAAATATGAAGATGTATCAAGGTTCTTGGTCCTGGGGGCCGGAGCGATAGCACAGCGGGAGGGCATTTGCCTTGCATGTAGCCGACCCAGGTTCGATCCCCAGCATCCTCTATGGTCCCCGAGCACCGCCAGGAGTAATTCCTGAGGGAAGAGCCAGGAGTAACCCTTGAGCATTGCTGTGTGTGACCCAAAAAGCAAAAAAAAAAAAAAAAAAAAGTTCTTGGTCCTATTCATGGTAGAGATTATAGTTTTCCTTGGTCCATACCAGGTTTCCCCAGGAAGTTAGTATTTCCGTCTTCCTTGTTTCCTCACATCCATAGCTTGACATGTATATTTTTGTATTTTTAATCTTATTGGCTTTTCACTGGTAATTTCGACTTTTTAAAAATTTTTTTTTTGAAATTAGAAAGAAAAAAGCTATGAAGTTATACTTGGAGCTGGCAAGAGAGTGCAGTGGGTAGGGCACTTGCCTTGGATGTGCCTGATCCAGGTTTGATCCCTGGCTTTCCACATGGCCCTCTGACACTGCCAGGAGTAATTCCTGATTGCAAAGTCAGGGGAACCCCTGAGCATCATTAGGGTGTGGCCCCCAAAAAAAGATATAAGTTATGAACTAATGCTTGGAAATATATCCCCCTCCCCTCCCTCTCCCCCCTCTCCTCCCCCCCCCCCCCCCCCCCCCCCCCCCCCCCCTCCCCTCCCCTCCCCTCCCTCCTCTCCTCGTCACACCCGGGATGCTCAGGAGTTTCTCCTGGCTCTGCACTCAGGAATTACTTCTGGTGGTGCTTGGGGGACCATAAGGGATACCAGCATCAAACCTGGCTCGGCTGTATGCAAGGCAAATGTCCTACCCGGCTGTACTATCGCTACAGCCCTTGGAAATATATTTCAAAGCAAAATTTAGTAACTTTGGTTATAAATCTTGCTGTTTTTAAAATCTTTATAATTTGTAAGTATAGAATATTCCTTAAATATGAAAATGTGGACTTTGTTGAGAGTAGACATGCCTGAGTTCATGTTAGAGTAGAATTGTTTCCATTTAATCTAAAGTTACTGCTGTTGTAACGAGCCCTTATTTGGTTGCTTGTTTCAAGTTGATGTGTTTGTTTTCTCTTGCTTTTATAAGGTAACATGTATAGACTCTGAGACTCTGTCGGATCCAAAATCAAATCCTCTCTTCACACCAGTCCCGTAATGAAAGGAATGACTCCTTTAGAGGATTGCGTTATTTCATTCAGCCAGTGTGTAGGCGCAGAAAAAAGAATCTTTGACATACTTAGCAAATCTCCTTGGAGCAAGGTATGTCATGTATTCGGGTACTTGCACTCTGGGTGCAGCTTTCGTTTGTGTTGCGTTAGTAGAGGGCATTCAAACTATAACTGTATGTGTCCATATAACATATCGTGATACTGTGTATTACCTCCGTGAATGGCTTACGTGGGAGGAGGAAGCCTGGCTAAAGGAAAAGGCAATGTTTTGGGAAGTAGTGAGCTAACAAAGAGATGCATTACTCACGCACTTGATTTGCTCCCCTATAGTAAGTAAAGGGGGTGAGCTTAACTTTTGGAACCTCGTCTGTTCAATTCTGTTTTCTTACACTTAGTAATTCTCACAACCTTTTTCTGGTTATTTCTATTTAGCTAATCGTGTTTTTGACAAATTTTCTCTTTACTGTAACTTTCAGAGTTCAAGAATTTTTTTGTTCGCAAACCCAATGCCAAGAAAGGCATGCTTGCCAGTACGCATCTTGTGCTGAAGGAACCTGATGGGTCTAAGTATGAAGCGTCTAAGAAGTGGAGCTTACCAGCAGTCAGCATCGCTTGGCTCCTGGAGTCTGCTAGGACTGGGAGAAAAGCAGATGAAAGCCTTTTTTCTGATCGAGAATCCGCAAGAAGGTTACTAACCTTTATCCTCCTTTACAAATGTGTATAAACTGCATTTCTAAAACACAAAACAGTCTAGTGGTTTCTGGGATATGGTTGTGCGCGAGCCGATTGTAGGGAAGACCTTATTCTGCTTTTCCTACTGGTACATTGCAGCACTGTTAGCTATTCCTCGTTGGACACAGAATGGATCTGCTTCCATAGCGGAAGCGTAGTATTATCTACACTGTTGTGTGAAGGCGCTCGCTGCAAGCTGGAGGATGCAAAATGACACAGGAGCACTTTCGCGAGGTCCGGCGTTTTGAAAGCAGCCCGTCAGCTCTTCTGTAGCTCACACTGACATTCTCATTATTTTGAGGCTTTTGCCTGTTTTCTCTCTCCCACCTCTTGCGTTGCCTGCTCTTCCTGTCTTTACATCTCAGCTTGGATGTCACTAGCCCTGGAAACCTTGGCTCAAATAAATCTTTCCATGTCACCCTATGTTATCCCATTCCAGTGTTATAGTTCTCGTTTATTTTCGTGCTTCCTTGCTCAACCATAAGCTCTGAAAAGACAAGGAATAAGCTGGAATTGTGCAGATACTTCCATTGTCTGAGACTGGGTTTGGCTTGGAGCAGCCATTTAATAGTCGTCTTTGTTCTTTTTTATTTTTATTTTTTTTTCCTTTTTTGGGTCACACCCAGCAATGTTCAGGGGTTACTCCTGGCTCTGCACTCAGGAATTACTCCTGGCAGTGCTCGGGGGACCATATGGGATGCTGGGGATGGAACCTGGGTCTGCTGCAAAGCAAACGCCCTACCCGCTGGGCTATCGCTCCGGCCCCCAATAGTCGTCTTTGTTAAAGGTCGAATAAAAGGTAGGCGGCAAGGCCACAGCATGGCCCTTGTATCGCCGAGCATTATGTGAGGCTGGGTTGAAGCTGCTCGGTTGCGTGCAGGACCAGCAATCTGCTCTGTACTAGCGCCTCACCGCCCTCTCTTCGGGTATCTGGGGGAATAAAGGCACAAGTTAGCTCATCCTTTGTTTGCATTTTCTGTCTAGAACAAAGTGTGGTGACTGAAATAACAAATGGCACGAAACTAAACCCAGAAACTCCAGAGCCTCCTGTCGCAAACCCGGACATTCACATGAAAACAGCCATTAAGCCCCTGGACGTGACTCAGTTTCAGAGTAAGGCTTTCCGTGCTGTGGTCTCCCAGCACTCGGGGCAGGCTCCAGAGTGCCCGCGGGCGGGAAGCCGCTGCAGAAGGAGCCGTCCCCTGCACCTGGACACCCGTCGAAGTTCCTCTCCAAGGACAAGCTCTTCAAACCGTCCTTCGACGTGAAGGTAAGGTTAGGAGGAAATGGTCCTCGAGTTAATCAATTCCAGTTTGTAGTTGATGTAGTTTGGAAATGTTACTGGCGCCCGCTCGAGCAAATCGATGAATAACGGATTCAAGTGATCAAGTTTGTAGTTGATAAAATTAAAGTCCCTATTTTCCATCACCTCGGAAGCTTTCATAGTCAATGTGTAGGGGTGTTGGTGAGTCGATGCATATTATTGCGTCCTGATATAAAAGGTCTTCAGGTAATGCCAGAAATAGGATATGAATGTTATGAAACCAGGTGCCTAGATTTAAGTTCTAGAATTTTTTATGAAAAATGAAATTTATCTCCATTTTAGGTGAGTTAAGTATGATTATTTAGCATATTTGATTCCTTCCTTTGATTCCATATTCCTTCCTTTGATTCCATATCCTGTAGGATATGATTCCTTCATATCCTATAAACAACATTGTGTTTAAGGATACTAAGAAGGAGATTTTTATTTATTTATATTTTTTTGCTGGGAGTGGGGAGGAAGGGTATTAGTGTAAGGGCAAACATGCTCTACCCTGAGTCACACTCCTGGCCCAAGAAAGGCATTTTACTTTTTTTTCCCTAAAAACCTTATTGTTGGCGCCAGATAGTACAGCAGGTAGGATGCTTGCCTTGTTGGCGCCAGATAGTACAACAGGTAGGGTGCTTGCCTTGTTGGCGCCAGATAGTAAACAGGTAGGGTGCTTGCCTTGTTGGCGCCAGATAGTACAACAGGTAGGGTGCTTGCCTTGTTGGCGCCAGATAGTAAACAGGTAGGGTGCTTGCCTTGCACATGGTCGACTTGGTTTGATTCCTGGCCCCACCTCAAGCCCCGCCAGGAGTGAGCCCTAAGCGCTGCTGGGTGTTGACCAAAATAAATGAAAACAAAACTTTACCATTTTGGAGTAGACCTTGGATAAATTTACAGATTATTTTTAGATAAACAGTTAATTCCTTGACGTTTTCTTCATCACACCTAGCGATGCTCAGGGGTTACTCCTGGGTCTGCACTCAGGAATTACTCCTGCTGGTGCTTGGGGCAACCGTATAGAATGCTGGGGATTGAAACTGGGTCAGCTGTGTGCAAGACAAATGCCATACCCGCTGTGCTGTCAGCCCGCCCCACCCCACTTCCTTACAAATTCCTATCTTGCCCAGCGGGTGGGCTTTTGACGCTGGCCCGGGCCTGTGCCAGCCCGGGTTCGATCTCCAGCATCCCATATGGTCCCGAGCACCGCCAGGAGTAATTCCTGAGTGCAGAGCCAGGGGTAACCCCTGAGCATCGCCGGTGTGACCCAAAAAAGCAAAAAAAAAAAAAAATCCTATCTTTCTTATTTTCTGTTTTCATTTGCTTTTGTCTTTATTTTTTTGTGATCTTTACTTTTTTTTTTTTTTTTTTTGCTTTTTTGGGTCACACCCGGCAATGCTCAGGGGCTTCTCCTGGCTCTGCACTCAGGAATTAATCCTGGTGGTGCTCTGGGGACCATAGGGATGCCGGGAATCGAACCCGGCCGGCACAAGCCGGCGCGTCAAGGCAAATGCCCGACCTGCTGGGCTATCGCTCCAGCCCTCCTTTACTTTTTTTTATTTCCAATTTTTTTCCCTTTTATTGAAACACCATGATTTACAAAGTAAAAAGGTTTTCATAATACTGCTGATAGAAAGTTTTATACTTCAACACCATCCGACCACCAGTGTGTTCCCACCACCAAAGACCCTCATTTCCCACCCACCCCAGTCCCCATGCCTGCTCCCTCAGCTGGCACTGATTGTATTGACCATTACAGCACATACATGGCAAATGTTATTGATGAATCCATTTTCTTCCCTATTCTTGGTTATGGGAGATCTGGCAAAATTCTGTTCTTGAATTTTCTTTCTGAGTTTCTAGAACGTGATTGGTTCCACTAGTTTGATGTACCGGGCAGCAGCAAGTGGCTGCTTCCGAGGCCCTACAGAGGTGATGGGCTGGGACCAAAACCCATCTTCCCTCCTGGGCACCTCATGGACAGCTGAGCTAGGGGAGAGCCGGATGGCAGCTCTCCCCCTGTGTCTGAATCTCTGCATGGTGGCCGATAGCCCAGAGGCAGTTTGTGGGTGGGTCCACCTGGCCTCCCCGTCGGGACAGAGAGGGGAAGGGGGACCCAGCTCCATCTCCATAAATGCCCAGTGATTTTCGCCTCTGAGAACTGCCTACCTGGGCTTGAAATCGGCTGCTCTGTTGTGTGGTGCTCTGGTGAGCCAGGCTTGAGATCAGCTTCTCTCTTGGGTAGGGCTCTGATGAGCTGTGGAGTCAGGACCTTGAAAATGGCGGTGATTATGGTGAGTGGGTTTCCTCTGGCCACTTCTGAGGTCCTACAAAGGTGATGGACCGGCACCAAACCCATCTTCCCTCCTAGGCGCCTCATGGTGGTGACCCTTGCTTTAACTGCAACTTTAAAATTTGGGCAACATCTAAGCTGAGAAGATAGCTCTCAGGGCTGCAGCTTATTCTTTGTATGCAGGAACCCCAGGTTTCGGTTTCTAACACCTAATGGTTCTGCATCAAGCTGGGAATAGCTGCCAAATAACTTCTGGATTAGCCATCACTTTAAACCGGTTTGCTGTGTAGTACGAAATTATTTTTCTTCATCATATATTGATACATGCCATTTTTCAAAATTGTTATTTGGAAGAAAACCAGAGGAGGTGAGAGCTGCAATTCAGTTAACTTTAGGTTTTGCCTCCTCCTTTTTATCTCTTACCCCCGCCACCACCACCGTTGTTTTTCTGTTTTCTTTTCCCTTTCCTTTCTCTTCTTCCTCTGCTTTACTTTTGTCTTCCTCTACTCATTCTAATAGGATGCACTTGCAGCCTTGGAAACTCCTGGAGATACCAGACAGCACAACAGGAAATTGAGTACACCACTCACGGAAGTTATTAACAGAAACCTGAAACTTGCTTTGGCAAATAGCTCTCGAAACGCCGACACGCTTTCTGCCAGCCCTCAACTCAAGGATGCCCAATCAAAGAAGGTAAACTTAGATTGCTAATTAAAAGGAAGTTTTAGATCAAATATTTTATGCAATAATATCTAATCTGTTATTTTTTTTTTCGATGAGCAGAAAGAAGCTGCAAAGCCACTTGACAAAGTAGTGGTCTGTGTTAGTAAAAAACTCAGTAAGAAGCAGAGTGAACTAAACAGGATTGCAACCTCTCTCGGGGCAGATTTCAGGTAACTGATACGTGATAGCTTGATGATGATTCTGTTTCCCAAAACTGTTTTGAACGTTGGGGCCAGAGCGATAATACAGCAGTTGGGTGTTTGCCTTGCACACGGCCAGTCTGGCTTCCATCCCTGGTGTCCCATATGGTTCCCCAAGCACCGCCAGTAGTAATTCCTGAGTGCAAAGCCAGGAGTAATCCCTGATCATCATCAGGTGTGGCCCCCAAACTATCTGCCCTCACCCCCCAAAAGAAAACTTTTGAATATCAAGTTTTCTACTTGTAATTTAGTCAAATTATAAAATTTTTCCAATTGAATTTTAATTTTCTGCATACTTTTTTAAGATTCTCTGTATCACTGAAATGTGTATTTTTTAAGTATGCTTTTAAAATACTGTTTTAGGGCCATACCAGATTGTGAACAGGGTCTTGGTACATGGTGGTCATTCCAAGGTGCAAGCAGTGCCTGGTCCAGTACCATGGATGGAAATGAGGGCGCCCACAAATACATGTCCAGACCTTTGATCTGGCTCCCCAGGTTCGCAGCATATGCTTAATTATTTAATTTAGTTTTGCGGTCACCCCGGTATTATGCTTAAGGACTGCACCTTGTTCTGCCCATATGTGATGCCAGGGTTGGCTGTGTTGATACAGTGGTTGAGACTCTTCCTGTGTGTGGGAATCCAGGGTCAGTTCCTGCCCCACACACCGTCCCCTGCACACCACCAGATATGTCCCACCTGCCTCCCGTGCCCCAGAGAATATTATATTCATGAGGGCAAGGATCATCTCAAACTACTTAATGTAGGGGTTTCTCTTTATTACTTTTTTTTTGCTTGTTTCAGGTGGAATTTTGATGAGACAGTGACTCATTTTATTTATCAAGGACGACCTAATGACACTAATCGAGAGTATAAATCTGTGAAAGGAAGAGGTGTACACATTGTTTCCGAGCACTGGCTTGTAGAAGTAAGCAACTACCCTTCCCTTCTCTGTCAAATTAAAAAAAAAACATTTAAAAAACATTTAAAGCTCAAACCAGTTTTAATACATGTGAGAAAGTTTAACAACCTTTGTTAATTGTGCACAATTTTATTTATTTGGCATTAAAAACTTAAGGTCTTTGTACCTTAGATACTTAGCATGTCTTCAGTGGATACTTTTTCTGATTTTTTTTTTTTCACTAATTAAATCTTGGGATTAGTACAGCGGGTAGGGCAATTGTTTGCCTTGCATGCAGCCATCCCAAGTTCAAAGTTTTGTTCCCCAGCATCCCAGGTGATCCCCAAGCACCTCTGAGAGTGATTTCTGAGTGCAGAGCCAGGATATGCCCTGCCAACCCCCAAAAAATGACAGGAAGTGGTAGAGAGTGTTAATGAGTTTAAGGACAACTGTGTTATTGATGGTAGGTAGAAATCAGAATTCTGGTTGCAAGCATAGGTAGTATATATAGATGTAGGTATAACAGGCTTGATACTTTTGTAATGCTATAAACCAATATTCAGTTTTATAAAGAGAAAGCTAATACATATTTAAGATTCAAGTATTATGGAAAATAATTTATTATTAGAGGAATTAACTCAGCATACCAGTACAATTTAGAATTGTTTCTCTTTTCTGGTTGTTTCTTTTTGTGGTGGGGGGGGGAACTGGGGCACACTAACAGTGTTTGGGAACTGTTCCTGGCTCTGTGTTCAGGCCTCACTCCTGTAGTGCTGGGGAACCATGTCGTGCCAGAGGTGAAACCCAGGCCTCTCACACATGACATGACTCAGCCCCTTGAGCTATCTCTTTAGCACAATGGTTGCTTACATATTTTTTTGTTTTATTTTCCATTGTTTTCTTTCTGGGTAGTCTTAGAATATGACTGAAATCTTAAGAAAAAAAGGGGGCACAAAATTAGAAGTATGGGACCCGGGCGATAGTCCAGTGGTAGGGCGTTTGCCTTGCATGTGGCCGACCCAGGTTCGATCCCCGGCATCCTTTATGGTCCCCCACGCAGTGCCAGGAGTAATTCCTGAGCACAGAGCCAGAGATAACCCCTGAGCATTGCTGCTGGGTGTGACCCAAAAAGCAGAAAGGAAAAAAAGGAAAAAGAAAACAAAAATAGAAGTAGATTTTGTGCTTTAGACATAGCATTAGAATGTGAAGACAGTTGTCATTTGTGTAATGGAATTGTTCTGTGTCAACTACCTTTTCTTGAATTTTATTAACTTGCCGTTTTAGGATTGAAATTGCTCTGTTCTTGTTAATTCACTAAGGTTTTATTCACTTTCATTGTAAAGCATACCATTATATTGCAGTGTGCCCAAGAGTGCAAACACCTTCCTGAATCTCTTTACCCACATACTTATAATCCCAAAATGAGCTTGGATATCAGTACCGTGCAAGATGACAGACTCTGTAACAGCCGATTGCTCTCAACTGATTCAGCAACAGAGGATGAAGAGGTAAAGAATATTAATAATACATTTATCCCCCTCATTAAGCTGAATATACATTAAATGACTGTGAAACCTTGCATTATAATATAGTTTGACAAATTATAATTTTTGTCATTGAATAGCCAGATCATTTGCCTGTAGAAGAAAACAAAACAGACAATGTTCCCACCAATGATAAAGAATCGGCAACATCAAATGAAAATGAAAAAGAATGAGCTAAAAGGAGGTAATTTTTGTTTTTTAAATAAATGTATAATTATATTTTTTGCATTAAGTAGGAAAAAAGTTATTAGTGTAGCTCTATATAAGTAAAGTATGTGGCGAGGGGTGGGGCAGAGTGGTAGAACAGCGGGTAGGGTGTTTGCCTTGCACATGGCTGACCTGGATTCGATCCCTGGCATTCCGTTATGGTCCCCCAAGCTCCACCAGGGATAATTCCTGGCGCGAAGAGCCAGGAGTAACCCTTGAGCATCAGCGGGTATGACCCAAAAAAGAAAAAAAAAAAGAGTAAAGAGAGCCTCAGTGGTAGTACAGTGGGTAAGGCACTTGCCTGGCATGCGACTGGCCCACAAACCCCAGCGTTGGGTCCCTCATCTCGCCAGGAGTGATACCTGCATACAGAACCGGAATGAAGCACTGAGCATTATCAGGTTTGGCCCCAAAACCAAAACAGTAGGTCATCTATTTGAGGATTGAATGGAGGTTTCATGCCACTAGTTAAGTGATAATTTATGATTTTAAGTCATTATTTACCAAAGTGGACGGTACCACCCCCAGGGACCGTGGGGTGTTTGAGGAGGGGTTGGAGAAACCCCAGGCGCAGCTGGGAAGTGCTGTTTGTTCTCTTAAAGTAGATTCGCAGGGCCGGAGGCGATAGCCCAGCGGGTAGGGCGTTTGCCTTGCATGCGGCCGGCCTGTGCCTGCGCAGGATTCGATCCCCGGCATCCCATATGGTCCCCCAAGCACCACCAGGAGTAATTCCTGAGTGCAGAGCCAGGGGTAACCCTTGAGTGTCGCCAGGTGTGACCCAAAAAGCAAAAAAAAAAAAAAAAAAAAAAAGTAGATTCCCAGAGGGCTATTGAGGCGATGATTTTTCTGAAAAGGAGGCTGTAAACCAAAGAAGTTTGGGAACCCTTGCTTTAATTGTGTTCAGAGGAACTAGATGTTTTTTAAAATAGTCTCTCCAACATTAGGTGAAGCTGATGATCTGTGTTAAATGTGTACTTTGGTGGGCTGGACAGATAGGACAATAGTAAGGCACTGCCTTGCATGTAGCTAACTGAAGTTCAGTACCCAGTGCCATCATATGAGAGCGTCTTCCTGCATCCACTGGGTGTTGCCTAAAAACAGAAAACAAAAATGTGCCCACACATTTGTGTGCCAAAAATGTGCTCAAAGGGCTGGAGTTGTATGCTTTGTGCTGGGTTTGATCCCTGCTGACACCACAGCTGCCCCTAGTGCCCAGCCAAGAGCAGCCTCTAGCATCGAGTGTGGAGTAGTCCCTCACACTCCCCAGTGTGGCCCCAAGGAAAACAGATACACAAAAATTACAGTTTGATTGTTGATTCTTTTGTTTCTTTCGGGCGGGGAGAACAGGTAGGAGCAGTTTGGGGCCACACCAGAGGTGGTTAAGGCTTACTCCCGGCTCTGCACTCAGGGCTCACTTCCAGCAGTGCTCGGGGACCATCCAGCCTGCCAGAGATCCAACCCAGGTTGGCTGCATGCAGATGTACTAACACTCCGACCCCTTTAGGAGCTTTTTGGTGGAACCTTTAGGGTTTTTCAACATATATATCACCTGCAAAGAATTCTTTTCCAATTTGGGATCCTTTTGGTATCTTTTCTTCTTTGATTGCTGTGGCAAGGACGTGCAAAACTGTTGAGAAAGGTGTAACAGTGGACATCCTTGCCTCGTGTCAAATCACCATTGAGTGCGTACTGACTGCCCGTCCCCTCTCCAGAAGCGTATGGTGTTTCGTAGTGTTGAAAACACAAATTACTTGTGGTCTTTGTTCACACAGCACATGTGTGAGTGACTCGAATAGTCCAGTCCGTGGCTTGAGGAGGGAGAGAAGCAGGGCTCTGGGAAGGCCCGGACGCTGCCAGTTTTAGCAGCGTCTTCGCCGCCCTCCATCATTTCTCACGCACCTGTCATGGCAGGCGCTACCTTTCTGTCCCCAGGATCCAGTCTCATTACAGTAGTCATAAGTAGTCAGTTAACGTCAGGTTAACAAATTTGTGTTCAACTAAATATATTCAGAAAAGTGAGTATAGATGTTAAGAAAAGTGCGTCACAGTTTGTGTTTCTCTCCAGCTCTGACGCAGACCTTGGAGATGAGAGAGAGAACTTCCAGAAGCAGCTGCAGGAGATCATGTCTGCCACCTCCCTAGGAAGGCCCCAAGGGCAGAGGCCGTCCCCTGTCGGGCGGCGGCTGTGACAGCGCCTCTTCCACCCCGGACAGCAGCGGCGCTCTGCTCGCAGTGGACGGAGTCGAGTCCTAGAGGCGCTGAGGTATGTCACAGGAAATTGGGGAAACAGGAACGGAGAGGCTGTCTTTCACTGCAGCTTTTATAGTAAGTGTCCTGCCTATTTGTAGATTTATTATTTAGGCAAAAACCCTTTTCCTAAACAGCACCATTCTCTGAGTTGTTGGGAGAGCAATGCCACTGTTAATGTGCATCTGGTGGTAGGGGTCGAGACTAGAGTCTCCTGTGTGAGGGGTATGTATTCCACCCTGCGCCACTTCCTGCCCGTTTGGGGATTGAAAAGGAAAAGTTCTTGGAGCCAGGGAAAATAAGTTCTTGGAGTCAGCACTTTTCTTAGCTGTGTGAAGCACCACAGAAAACAGAGTTGATGGTGAACTTCCCTCTTCAGAGACTAGGGGGTAGCCCAGAGATTAAGCTTGTGCCGCTTGTGCCTAAGGAGCAGAGTGTACAGTCTTGGCCACCGCATGCCCCTCTCCGACACTGCTGAGTCTAGCTCAGTACCACTGCACCAAAGCACCACGTCACAGGGCCCCAGATGACCCTGCTTGGGACACCGCCATGAGCTGAATAGATACACAATCAAAATAGCCTTTATAAACTAAAACAGGCAAGTTTCTAAGAAAAACTTTCTCGGAGGGGGGGGGGGGGCTACACCTGGCTGTGCTCAGGGTGCCATATGCTGTGCCAGGGATTGAACCTACCCCTAATCTGAAGTGCCTCACCCCTCCTCTTGGAGATACATTTAATAAGCAAAATATTCCCAAGTTCATGTATGAATTTCAGGTGCCTGCAGTATGATAGGAAATAGGTGTGTAGAGGTGACTTTAAATTGCCAGAGCGTGATTTGCATGCGCCTCTAAGCCCTGCCACGGTGGTCCCCAGCACTTCCAGCAATGACCTTGAAGCTTAGAGCTGGGAGTAGCCTTTGAGCACTGCCAAGAGTGCCCCCAAACTAACCATACAAAAATGGATGGACCAGAACTTATAATCTATAGATTTTATGTGCGAATTTTGTTATCATGATACGTTTGTTAAAATTGCTGCCTTGTTCCTTAGGCATTCCCGTTCAACAGTACCGGACATAAATACCGAGCCCTCCCAAAATGAACAAATTATTTGGGATGACCCTACAGCTAGGGAGGAGAGAGCGAGACTTGCCAGCAATTTGCAGTGGCCTAGTTGTCCCACACAATATTCTGAGCCTCCAGTCGACATTAATAAAGCAGAGGAGCCTCCAGTCGACATTAATAAAGCAGTGGATTCTCCTCTTCCAGAATCATCACATGATCCAGAAATTGCCAAAGAGGGTAACAATGAAATTTGTTTACTTGATGTTAAGTGTATATTGACCTCTTAAAAATAAGTTGCTAAGTGTATTGTTTTCTAACAGTTTTTTTTAGTTGTTCATGATTGAATGTCAGTGTTCCAATACCTATTCCTTCACCAGTGTACAGTTCTCACAACTAATGGCCCCAGTTTTAAGTTAGAGTCAAACATTATTTTTAACTGTAGATTGAGGGAATTTTCAGTAACACGAAAAGAATGTTTTGATTCTTAAATTTGGAGATGAAGGAATAAGTATTGTTTTTCTAGACATGGTGTTCACCATTGTTCATTTTGTTTGACTTCTTTCTGCATTTGTGTGATTAACTTCTGTTTGGTTGTTCTCCAGGTCACTTTTTTCTTTATTCTCTTAACTTCCACCTGGCATGTCTACATTTGTTCTCTGTTGTGCTGAGTTTCTTCCTGAATTCCCCTTGGATATTTTCCTTTTCTTTTAGTTGATAATCTAAAAGCTGGGTGTTTATTTAAGAAATTTAAGTTAGACTGTGCTGATGAAAGTTTGGTATTTAAAGAGAATTGGGAGAAGCCCACAGATAGTTTGATAATTCCCCTTTCAAATGATGACAGTGATAGTTGGAAATGATCATTTTGCACACAAACTAAGTGCTGAATGGAGGCAAAGTGATAGGATGCTACCCTTTCAGGAACAGTATTGCAAACCATAGTGCCTAAAAGGAAAATGAGGGGCCGGAGCGATAGCCCAGCGGGTAGGGCGTTTGCCTTGCAAGCGGCCGGCCTGTGCCGGCCTGGGTTCGATCCCTGGCATCCCATATGGTCCCCCGAGCACCGCCAGGAGTAATTCCTGAGTGCAGAGCCAGGAGACACCCCTGAGCATTGCCGGGTGTGACCCAAAAAGCAAAAAAAAAAAAAAAAAAAAAAAAATAAAAGGAAAATGAGGGAGGGAAGGAGTGAGAGAAGAAAAGTGCCAGAGAGGGGCCGGAGAGATAGCCCAGCGGGTAGGGCGTTTGCCTTGCACGCGGCCGGCCCATGCCGGCCCGGGTTCGATCCCCGGGATCCCATATGGTCCCCGAGCACCGCCAGGAGTAATTCCTGGAGTGCAGAGCCAGGAGAAGCCCCTGAGCATTGCCGGGTGTGACCCAAAAAGGAAAAAAAAAAATTAAAAAAAAAAAAAAAAAGTGCCAGAGAGTCAGGCTGCAGGGTACGGGGGAAACCGGGGGCCCTGGTGGTGGGGAACGTGCGCTGGTGAAGGGGATGGGTGTTGGAGCACTGTATGACGAGACTCAAGCATGAACAACTTTGTAATTGTATATCTCACGGTGATTAAAGAAAAAATTAAAGCTAGCTAACTGCATCTGACTAAGCTCTAGAAATAGGCTACATCTCTTCCATGTACTTTTTGCATTCCAGAGTCTGTATTTAATTGTATTTTAACTAAGTGATGAGACTGTATCTCAGAATTTGTTTTTAGTTGTATTTATTGCCCTCAGCTTTCAGCGGTCGTGGAAATGAATATATGAGTGAAGCCCCCAACTGCCCCATCTCTGAAGAGACGGAAGCTCTCACAAAAGACAACCACCTGATTCCTACGCCTCAAGCGCCCAGTATTGCCTTCCCCCTCCCCAAACCACCTGTGGCCCCACACCGCGAGAGAAAAGGTTGGTGTGTCTTTATGGGGAAATGGCTTTTGGGTATTGCTGTTATGCTGCATTCCAAATTGCCAGATGCCAGTGTCAAGGCTTCATCAAACGTGGAAAACTATTTCCTTTGTTTCGGGACCACACCCGGCTTACTCCTGGCTCTGTGCTCAGTGATCACTTCTGTCTGGCCATGGGACCATACAGGATGGAGGGGATCAAACCTGGGTGTGTCGCGATGCAAGGCAAGAGCCCTACCCACGGTCTGTCTCTGAACCAAAGCTCTATTTTTTGCATTGTAGTATATTCCTGTGTTAGATCACTTAGAAGACTAAGTAAAGTGTGTCTATAAAAGAACTGTGCTCCTGACCATTTTTAATGTGACTTTTTCTAAAATAACTTCTATTTCAGATTACAGTGATGGAAGAGACTCATGAAGACTTAAAAAAAAAGTACATATTTCAGTTGTCATCTCTGAATCCTCAAGAACGTATTGATTATTGCCATCTGATTGAAAAACTAGGTATAGTATTTTACTTAGGTCAAAAATGTCCCCTAGGGCCTGGAGCACTAGTACAGCGGGAGGGTGTTTGCCTTCCTTATGGCCAACCCGGGTTCGATCCCCCGGCATCCCATATGGACCCCTGAGCATCACCAGGTGCGACCCAAAAAAAAAAAATGTCCCATAATGTAACTTGTCTGAGACTATCCTTGATCATCATAGGCATTTTATAAAATCTAAAATCTGGAGCCAAGGAATGTAACAGTGTTAGAACACTTGCATCAAGTCCGAAACCCTGGGTTCACTCCCCAGCACAAAAAAAAAAAAATTGTCCCTGAGTTACAGGATTTAAAAATTTAAATTGAAACTAACCATCTTGTGCTTGGCTGGAGAGCTCTGTGGACCAAGCACATGTTCTGCATACAGGCAGCCCGGGTTCCTACTCTCCTGAGATCCCGGGCACCGCTGAGTGTGGCCCAAATATAAAGCAAACATCGTTTTGTTGTTTCGAGCATTTGTAATTTATGAAACCTTGAGCAGAGTCAGTGAAACTCGGTAAGCTTACAGTATGAAGAGAGAGTAGCTCCAGGGAAAACTTTTTATGCACATTATTTTGTGCTTTTGTCTTATCTATTTATCTATTTACTTATTTACTTTTGGTTTTTGGATCACACCCTGCAATGCTCAAGGGTTACTCCTGGATGCTGCACTCAGGGTGCTCGGGGACCATATGAGATGCCGGGATCGAACCCTGTCAGCCGGCATGCTAGACAAGCATCCTACCCACTGTACTATCACTCCAGCCCCCTTTTGTTTTATTTCTGTTTTGGGGGTCATAATCTGACTGTGTCCAGGCCTTACTCTTGACTCTGAGATCAGGGATTGCTCCTGGCAGGTTCAAGGAACCACATGGGGTGCCAGGGATCAAACCCAGGTTGGCTGCATGCAAGGCAAGTCCCCAACCCACTGTAGTGTCCCTCCAGCTTTGCTGTAACGTTTTCCTTTCTCCACTAGTTAATTGTCAGGATTCCAGCTGGCAGGGTCAGGAAGAGGAGTTCGGAAAGTTAGCTCAATGCAGCACTGTCTCCCAGAAATCACACGCCATGTGCAGTTTCAGACGTGAAAAAGTAAAAAAAAACAGGTTAAACATTTTACTTAAGCCAGAATATGCAAAATGTTAATTCAGTTTGGAGTCAGTGGAAAATAGCTGGGATAGGGGCTGGGAAGATTAGCTCTAAGGGCTAGTGGAAATGCTTTGCATGCCACATTCCAGGTTTAGTCCCTGGCACATCCTCCTCCAAACACTACTTACCCGCCTCTGCCTGCCCCCGCCCCCATGTTATCCCGGGATCAGTAAAGTACACCCAATTGTTGTTGCGTAGGTGGGTCAGTGATCGAGAAGCAGTGCTTCACCCCAGCTGCACACACATGATTGTGGGACATCCACTTCGTAATGAGAAGTACTTGGGCTCAGTAGCGGCCGGCAAGTGGGTGCTCCATCGCTCCTACCTTGAAGCTTCTAGGACCGCTGGACACTTCATGCTGGTTGGTATTCAAAAGCGAGGGGTATTTTTCTTTGAAAGTAATATGGGGCTGGATGGATAGAGTGGAGGTTAACACACTGCCCACTATGTTCATATCCCCAGAATGGGTAAAACTGGGGTCTAGCCAGTTGGGCATTTGCCTTGCTTGTGGCCAGCCCTGGTTCAGTCCCCAACAACCCAGATGGACTCTCCGAACACCACCAGGATTAAGCCCTGGGTACAGCTGGATGTGGCTCCAAAACAAAGAAAAAGTAAATGATTGACTCATAAAGTAGCTAAATATGAACTATCACGTCTGTTTTATAAGGTCATTAAAAATTTTTAATGTAGAGATTGTAGGCCCAGATTCCTGCTTATACTAAGTTTTATTTCATTTCAATATGGGTCTTGGACCTGGAGCAATAGCACAGCAAGTAGGGAGTTTGATCCCCAGCATCCCATATGGTTTTTCTGGGTACGACCCAAAAAAAAGCAAAGGAAGGAAGGAAAGGAAAGAAAGAAAAAATGAAATAAAGTCAATATGGGTCTTTTTATTTTCAGAGAGGGGGATATCAGGGAGTGCGCCTAGGGACCCAGGGGTCACTTCCCGAGAAACTGCTGGACCACACTGGCAGATATCAGGAGGTGCGCTAGGGACCCAGGGGTCACTCCCCGAGAAACTGCTGGACCACACTGGCAGATATGCTGCAGCTCTTTGAGCTGCTCCTAAATGTGAGTCTTATTTAAAATTTTCAAATGACAAAGGGGGAAATAATCGGTGGATGGAGCCTAACGCCTAGTGGTACCCAGGCCTTACTTGTGGCTCTGCTCAGGGACCCCTGCGGGGTGGTGTGAGCCTTATACAGTGCTGGGTCAGACTGGGTCAGTCATGTGCAAGGCAAGCACCTTAACCTCCGCGCTCTCTCCAGCTGTGATGTCAGAAGCTGTTGAGATTATTCTGTGTATGTTCCCCCTCTCTCCCTTCCCGATGCTGTTAGAGCGCCGAATCCTAACCACTAGACCACCAGGGAATCCCGATGCTGTTAGAATGACCCAGGTTGACATGCTTGGTGGTGGTGTTCCCAGAGATCAGCTGATTGTGGTGCTCACACCTTCCTGATGGTGCCCAAGAGACTGACTCTGCTGCCATGCCAGGGGTTCCAGAGCAGAGCCGGGACCACGCTCTGTGCGTGGGCAGAACCCAGGTCAAACCCGCGCTAGCAGTGAAGGCGTTCCTTGCCACTGAACTCTCCCTGGGCCCTGTTGTAAATTTCCATCTTTCTGCTGGTTTGTTAAATATTAGTATGTCTGTTCCCAAATAATTTCGTTTCTAACTGGCTGTCCGTAGGGTTTTTTTTTTTCAAGATCCCTTAGGAATTTCTTCTTTAGACGCATAATGAGGCTGTTAATAATGAGAATGTTTCATTCTTGAGGGCTGAAACATTCTCTTGGGGCTGGAATATTCTGTGTCCAGCTGAAACATGCTGGATAGGGCATTTACCTGGCACACGGCGGACCTGGGTTCAATCTCTGGCACCCCATATGGTTCCCCCAAGCCTGCTAGGAGTGATTCCTGAGCACAGAGCAAAGCGTAAGCCCCGAGCATCACCTGGTGTGAGCTCCCCTCCCCAGCCCCAAAAAAAAGAAAAAAACACATTCTCAAAGACCGTGAAACTCATTTCATGGTAGGTGAATTCCAGTAATCTAATGCCGATTGATAAGGTGTAGTTACGTTTCTTATGTATATATCTATATAGATATAGATATAGGTATGTATAGATATATATGCAGTATTTGTATATCTAAATGAAAGCCAGATATATTTACTCTTGTATGAAGCCAAATTAATCTATATCTTTCTCTCTACCTCACATAAATTGGTGCTTGGGCTCGCTCAGTATTATTTGTAATAACTGAATGTGTGGCTTTTAACTCTTAATAGATTTTGGGTTCCTTTAAGACATATTGCAGGAACTCAAGTTTGTGGGACTAATTCCCTAGGAAGAAGACTATGAGTGGGGAAGTAGTTCCATACTTGATGTTCTGACTGGAATCACCGTACAGCAACGAAGATTAGCACTAGCAGCAATGAGATGGAGAAAAAAAAATTCAGCAAAAACAAGAATCTGGCGTTGTTGAGGTATTAGTTTAAATAATTATACAAATAGTATAAGTAGCATTCAGTGTCTTACCTATTTTAGATTTTAGTTTAATTTTTTTTTTAATTTTATTAAACACTGTGATTTACAAATTTATTCATAGTACAGTTGTTTCAGGCATTCATTGTTCCAATACCACTGCCACCACCAGTGACTTGCCCTTCACCAGTGTCCTTGCGCCCCTCCTCGGCCCTTCCCCCTCCTGCCCAGCTAGCAGGCACAAAATAATCGACTGTATATTGCTTGTTACAATATGTATCTCACAATGGTCTTACTAAAGTCATTGTCCAAGGATTCACTGAGCTGTTTGGTGCTAGTTGAACGTTCTGTGATTTTCATTCATTGAGCTTCTCCACAACATTCCCATCTGATTTGCTATGTTCATACTGGGTTCTTAGTACCGTGAAACTTGGAGGTGTTGCATGACCACAAATGGTATTCGTCTGAAGCTTGGCATTTTTCCAAACTTGGTTGTGGAGCTGTGAAACTGGACTGTTGATATGTGGAAGAATGTCAGGTGTGGGTGGGCACTGGACCTCGTGGCGGAGTGGGGAGTCTGCCCCGGTCCCGGGAGGCACCAGGTATCTTAGCCTGGAGACTGCGCGGACCAGGAACAACTCAGGAGCAGTGGGATGACTCCTGAATTTTCCTTTTTAGGATAACATGTTTGACTGAGGTACTTGCTCTCATTGACAGCAGGTATGACCCGAAATAGAATAATCACCAATTTCTTTAGGCGCAGGAAGCCAGTTCAGAGCTAGCGGGTACTTAGGCCTTGCATGTGGATGCCCTGTTGTGATCCTGGCACCGCAGCCTCCCCGCGCCTCCCTTCCGAACACTGCAGAGTGTAGCCCTGTGATCCCTCGCTTCCCAGAAAGGAATGATTTGCTTTTTCCTTTGTGTTATTTCTTGAGGTATGTGCTTAGCTTAGGCATTCCAGATCGAGTTTAGGAGCTGGGGAGATAGCTTAAGTATATCCTGAGCTCAGATCTGTCCTGAGTTCTGTTCTAACACTGCATGGCCCCCGAGCCTTGGCGGCCCCAGCGCCACTTGCAGTGGGTAGCAAATAAATCTGTCTTAATTTCTGTTACTTTAATCGTGCTAGAGAATAAGATGCCACGTGATGACCCTTTAAAGTGATATGTTTGTTGAAGTGGGACTCACACTGTTTCCTCCCAGGAGACTTTTGCCATTTAGCCTTTAGGGTTCGCAGACATTCCCAAAGGAATTTGTACATCAATTCTGGAAAATAAATACATGCTTATTTCTTAGTAAGCTTTAATTGAACCTGGGCGTTTTTCTTCATTATAAATCTAGGTAGGCAACAAATCACAGCACTAACAGTGATACCTGCAACTGGCAGTCTCCTGAACCACTATTTAAAATTTTATATTCCCAACATACAGATAATTTTAAGAGAAAAGAGATTTGATCTGTTGTATTACTTATATGTATTAGAAGCTATGGTTCAGGCTTTACCCAAAGGAAAGCATAAACAAACCAGAGTTTCTCGATCATAAGATCATTCTCCTTTTTTTTTTTTTTTTTTTTTGCTTTTTTTGCTTTTTTGGGTAATACCCGGCAATACTCAGGGGCTACTCCTGGCTCTGCACTCAGGAATCACTCCTGGCGGTGCTCGGGGGATCATATGGGATGCGGGGAATCGAACCCAGGCCGGCACAAGCCGGCCGCGTGCAAGGCAAACACCCTACCCGCTGGGCTATCGCTCCGGCCCTATTCTCCTTAACTTTCAGGTAATTACATAGTTGCCTACTCTATCCCATTTGCTGAACCAGACACACCATAGTTGTGTATGTCAAAGCATTCTAACTACAGATTTTTAAGATCAGAAAACAAAGAATAGAGGGGGCCAGGCGATAGCACAATGAGTAGGGTATTTGCCTTGCATGCACCCAAACTGGGTTCCATCCCCAGCATCCTGTGTGGTCCCCCGAGCACTGCCAAGAGTAATTCCAGTGCAGAGCCAGTAGTAAACCCTGAGCATCACTGGGTGAGACCCAAAGAGCAAAAACATAAAGATTAGGACATTATTCATCGGCATAAGATTGTGTTATCCATATTGTCATTTGTTTCCCAAAGAATATCAATTACTTTCTTTTAGGGGGCATTCAGTGGGTGGAGAGTCATCTTACATGTTGATCCGTCCCGAGAAGCAGGATTCAGACGCCTTCTTCAGTCAGGAGGAGCTAAGGTTTGTGCTGAATTGACTTCCTGCATTTTTACATAAACTTTTCTAACCAAGTTGCTGTAATCATTTCTTGAGTTTCTGCACTTTGTACGATGATGATGGCTAGGTTCAGATTTCTCATTTGGGACAGTGATGATAGATTATGATACTGCTGCTTCTTTTATTAGGTGCTACCTGGTCATTCTGTACCTTTATACAGAGAGGCCACACATGTCTTTTCTGACTCTGCTAAAGCGAAACAAGATGACTCGGGAGTTAACATCGCAGAAGCTGCTTCCCACAACGTGTACTGCTTGAAAACAGAATACATTGCTGACTACCTCATGCAGGTCTGTAGGTTTGGTCCCACCTCTGTTACCAAGCACACATCAAAACTGCTGGCCTGTCAGTAGAATATTAGTAACAGTACTACTCTTCTCGTCGTCAGCCCCTTTTTCACTTGTATCACTTGTCTTCCCGTTGATCATCGATTTGCTTGAGCAGGCACCAGTAACGTCTCCATTCTTCCCCTGTCAAACGTGCTAGTGTAGCTCTAGGGCATCTGCTCGCTAAAGGAACATGAAGAGCCTCAAACCATTCGGTCAGGTCATGGGAATGAGGTCCATCGTCATTACTGCACTTGGCATATTGAATTCGACACAGGTAGCTTGCCAGGCTCTGCTGTGCAGGTGGGATATTCTCAGTAGTAGGTAGGCTCTTAGTTCATTCATTTACTGATGAACCACGTGGCCGCTTTGTGGCTGCACACAACAGGGAAAACTGGTAGCAGCCGTACCCCATGTATCTGTGTCTCTGGCTAGAGCATACCTGTTTGAACCCCTTTCTTTTTAAATTTATTTATTTATTGCTTTTGGGTCACACCCGGCAATGCTCAGGGGTTACACAGTGAGCTTGAAAGTTAACAATAAAAATATACCTCTAAGAGCTTTTAAATGTTAGCCCCTAGGTGCTGGGGAGAGTACAGCGGGTACAGTGCTTGCCTTGCCGCGGACTACCTGGCTTTGATCCCCAGGGTACCGTGTTGTCCTGGGAACACCTCCAGGACTAATTCCTGAGTGCAGAGTCGAGTAACCCCTGAATATCGTCAGGTGTGGCCCCAAACAAAAGTATATAAATAAAATATCAGACTGTAGGGGCCAGTGAGATGGTACCGCAGCTGTGGTGCTCACCTTGCATCAGCTGAGCCAGGTTCAGTCCTCGCCACTCTATATGGTTCCCCAAGCACCCACCCACACTCCCACCCCCAAGAAACAAGGTAGAAGAGTGGCTGAAGAGGTAACGAGGGAAGGTGCTTGCCTTTGCGTGCAGCCAGTGCTACAGCTACCAAGTATGCAGTGAAAACTTGGTTTCAACGTCCAGACAAATCAAGAACAGTGACATTGTGTTGGATCACACACACACAGATTTCCTTGGGCACACAGTATAAATGTTTAGCACTGTTTAGTATAGTACTGTTTTCCCTCTTGTACTTTTCCTGGCTTTATTATAAAAAGGTAGCAAATAATACAAAGAGACAAATTATACGTATACATTACTATTATTAGTAAGACTTCCGTCACTATTATTTAAATTTAGAGTCAAAGTTAAGTTGAAGACTGTTGCTTGTTTGAAAACTACATTGAGCAGAGGTCAGGGCCTATTCCTCTTGGTGATCAGTGTTCAGGGTCACTCCCAGTGCATGCAGAACCGAGGCTTGAACCACGGGCCTCCTGCGTACAGAACATGCCGTGAGCCATTGAGCGAGATGCTCGCCCCTAGTCTTGTGCGGAGAGTCAGCCTAAGCCCCGCTTCGAGCCATTTGTATTTGCTGTAAGGACTCTCCGTCCATTTTCACCATTGGCCTGGGTTGTGATTCGTATGGGCAGAGAAAGGTTCCAGGAGGGACATCGCCGTGGTGGGCACTGCTTGCCTCTGCCGGCAGCAACTCCCAGCTCTGCATCACAGATAGTCCCTCCGTTGCGCCAGTGTGGCACAGATCCCGCCTGCTGTACTGTTGCTCTGCCCCCACATTTTATATCGTTTCTACTTTTTAGTGAAATGTGTTCTTTAAAGGTGAGAAGAAAGGTGTGGTAAGGGAGAACAGTGGAGTTGAGAGGACAGAGCCACAAGGAAAGAATGGAAACAGCCCCACACACCGTCACAGCTTTGTTGGGCCACACCGAATGATGCTCAGAAGTTGCTCCTATTCTGTGCTCAGGATTATTCCTAGTGCTGCTCAGAGGACCACATAGAATGTAGGGTGTGAACCCTGGCCCACCATCTGCTGTACTCTCTGGACCTTTGACAAGTTCTCGTTTTATATATCCCCTGATTACCTGCAGTTTGTAGAAGTTCCCCTTTTTTCTTTTTTGGGTCACGCCCGGAGTGAAGCTCAGGGTTTCTCCTGGCAGTGCTTGGGAGAATATATGGGGTTCGGGGATCGGGCCTAGGTCTGCCGTGTGCAAAGCAACGCCCCCCCCGCTGTGCTACGGCTCCGGCCCCAATGCCTCTGCACCGCCAGGAGCACCTGAGCAGCACTGGGTGGGCCCTAAACCTTAATTGATTAAATAGGGAAAACCCTATCTCAAGTAATTATAACCACTAAGTAAAATTTTAAGGATTTTCAGGGCTAGAGCAGTAACTGAGTGCAGGCTTTGCATGCAGGTGTGGCTCAAACCCCCACCACTACCTTTTTCAAATGAAATGTGGGCGTCCTTACAGACTGACGCTGCAATATGGGTACACCTCAGTGCATGTCAGATGATACAGCAATGATCATAAAAGACCCTTATTTTTCTTTTTGCCCTTTGGGTCATACCCAGTGATGCCCGGAGTTACTCCTGGCTCTGCACTGAGGAATTATTCCTGGTGGTGCTTGGGAGACCATATGGGATGCGGGGGTTGAACCCGGGTTGGGGGTGTGCAGGTACACACCCTCCCCGCATGCCATCATTCCGGCCCCTCAAACACTTTTGTTAGCAATTATACTAAGTTATAGCTCACACTAAGTGACAGCCTCTTGGCACTCAGGATTTTCTATTTTTTTCTTTTTTTTTTGCTTTTTGGGTCACACCCGGCAATGCTCAGGGGTTACTCCTGGCTCTTTGCTCAGGAATTACTCCTGGCGGTGCTCGGGGACCATATGGGATGCCGGGATCGAACACAGGCCAGCATAGGCCGGCCGCGTGTAAGGCAAACGCCCTACCTGCTGGGCTATCGCTCTGGCCCACGCTCAGGATTTTCTTATTCTGCATCTGATGTGTATCTTACAGATGATTTTTTTTCCCATGCTAGTTTTACTCACTAAATGAGTAATAGATTAGCTGCTAAATACATCTTGAAAATAACTTTATTTTTAAAAATGAATCACTGTGCATTACAACAATTATTTATGATTGTTTCAGACATATAATATTCCAACACATATAATACATATAACACATATAATATTCTTCCCCAGTGCCCATTATCTTCCACCAATGTCCCTAGTTTTTTTCCTGTGCCAGAAAGTACTGTTTCCTTTATGAGAACTTAGGAGTGAATATACATTTTCTTTCTAAGTTTTCTTTGGTCAGGCAGAATAAAGGACCCTAATCATTTACCACTTTAAAATTGGGGAGAGGGGACCAGAGCGATAGCACAGCGGGTAGGGCATTTGCCTTGCACCTGGCCGACCCAGGTTCGATCCCCCTGCATCCCATATAGCCCCCCAAAACCACCAGGAGTAACCCCTGAGCATTGCCAGGTGTGACCCAAAGAGCAAAAAGTAAATAATTAAAATCGGGGAAATTAAGTGTTTTCTTTCTCCTTTTACAGGAAACTCCTCCTCAGGTAGAAAATTACTGTTTACCAGAGGCTGTTTCATTTCTTCAAAATAATAATGAACCTGGATCTGGAGTATCTCAAAAGAGGAAGGTTCCTGCAGAGAAGAGTAAAATCAAACGACTTAAAGTATATTAATGATATTTACACTTATTTAGCAAAACATTAAATGTTTTTTAAACTAAAAGCCAGAATATCATCGATAGAGTGTATTGTAGTTTAAAGAAAGGTACCTGAAGAGTCTAGCGTAAGTGACCAGGTAGATAACACAGCTGGAGGGCGCTTACCTCACTCCTGACCACACAGGTTCTCCGTGGCACCACCTCTGGTCGAACCCTGCCAGGAAGAATCCAAGTGCAGAGGCAAGGATGCACGGCACGGTTTGGGGCCACAGTCATATGAGGTCCAAAAAATAACTTGTGAGTTACCTTTTTAACACCTAATTTTTCTTCAGTGAAACTCGGTGACAATCATTCCTGGATGAAAGTTACCTAATAACAAACAGCTCCTCAGCCAGGTCTTCCTCAAACCACATGGAAGTGTCTTCAGGACAGTTAGGCTCAGAAGAAGCTTTAGAAAAGTGCTGGATTTTACTTTCAAAGTTATCAATTGATTTATTCATGTTTTATTTTTATCATCTCTCCATTGTGCCTTTTTAATGGGAGTCTGACACAAGGTATTAATGAGGAACTGAGGCCTTAAACTTAAATACATGTGTAAATATGTGTATGTGTGTGTGTATATATATATGTTTGTACAAATATCCATGATGTTTACCAAGTTTAGGAGCCAAAACTTGGAAAATAAAAACAATACAGAATAAAAGTAGTGGCTCAAATTATTTTGTTGCTAACACAGTAAAATATTTGTGAAAATGAACATAATTAAAAGCAGCATATTATGTGTCTGATGTTATTTAATTGATTTTTCTTTTTTTTTTTGCTTTTTGAGTCACAGCTGGTGATGCTCAGGGGTTACTCCTGGCTCTTAGCCCAGGAATCACTCCTGGCGGTGCTTGGGGGACCATATGGGATGCCAGGAATCAAACCCAGGTCAGCTGCATGCAAGGCAAATGCCCTACCCACTATTTATCTGCTTTTAAAATATTAAATTTTAAAACATTTTAAAATTTTAAATGGCCCTATTTAAAATATATAGCGTTTTATAAAACATCTCATTTGGAAACGAGATAGTTCAAAGGGCTGTTGTACATACTTTGCATGTGGGAAACTGGGGGCGGGGTAGATGGGGGTGTTGGGGTCACAACCTGTGATGCTCAGGGATTACTCTTGGTGGTACCAAGGATTGAACCCAGGTCGGCCAGGTGCAGGCAAACGCCCTACCCGTTGTGCTACCACTCCGGCCCCAGGAAAATGGTTTAATCCATGGCAATCAGCCCCTCAGCAACCACAGGTATGGCCCCCAAATAAGTGTGTCTTACTGGAACTACAGAATGACTCTCCAAGTATAAAATCACCTCTTTGTTTAAGGGACCAGTCACAAGCAGGCTTGGATTTGAGCAAAACGTCTCAGTTCTTGCAGAGTCCACTCCTGCTGGGCTGGTGGGGTGAAGCTACAGGGGTCGGACATTCAGGAACCTGCGCGGGAAAGGCTGGTGCTCTAACTCTGGGCCTGCAGGCCAGGCCCCGGTGGCAAACACAACCCTGTGCCCCAGGAGCCACTGTGGAGCAGTCTGCCAGTCTGGCTCTCCAGGGCCCTGGGCAACAGCCGCCGCTACAGCCGCTTCTCACCTACCAAGACCTCAGCACCGAAAGGTGGATCGAACCCGGGTCGGCTGCATGCATGGCAATGCCCTACCCGCTGTGCTATCGCTCCAGCCCCAGGATATATTTTTTTAAATGAGAATGTTCTAAAACTTGAGGAATGAAAAGGTGTTTAACTTTGAAAATATATGAAAAAAATTGACATTTTATCATTTTTGGTTTTGGTACCAACACTCAGTAAACAAATTTACCTATTCAAGGGGGAGAAAAGTTGGTTTAAAAAAGACATTGGGATGACAGAGCCATAGTCCAATGGGTGGGCAGGGCATTTGCCTTGCATGTGACTGACCCGGTTCGATCCCGGCATCCCATATGGTCCCCCAAGCACCACCAGGACTAATTTCTGAGTGCAGAGCCAGGAGTAACCCCTGAGCATTGCTGGATGTGACCCAAAAAGGAAAAAACATAGGGGGCCAGAATGACAGCACAATGGGAAGGGCATTTGCTTGCACTATGGTGGCTCGATCCCCAGTACCCCAATGGTTCCCTGAGCACCATCAGGAGTGATTCCTGGGTGCAGAGCCAGGACCTCTTAGTATTGCCAGGTGTGACCCAAAACTCAAATGCTAAAAGTATGGAGAGTCTTTTTCTTTCTTTTTTTTTTTTTTTTTTTTGCTTTTTGGGTCACACCTGGCGATGCTCAGGGGTTTCTCCCTGGCTCTGCACTCAGGAATTACTCCTGGCGGTGCTCTGGGGACCATATGGGATGCCGGGATCGAACCCAGGCCGGCACAGGCCGACGCGTGCAAGCAAACGCCCTACCGCTGGGCTATCGCTCCGGCCCAGTATGGAGAGTCTTGAGCACAAAGATATGCAAAGAAAATATAAAGCAGGGACCAGAGCGACAGTACAGTGGGCAGGGCATTTGCCAGGCAGGCGTGACTGGGGTTGATCCCCATCATTCAATATGGTCTCCCAAGCACCGCCAGCAATACCCGAGTGCCAGGCAGTACCTACTCCTGAACATCGCCAGGTGTGATCTCCCCCAATCATATATATCCTTATAAAACATACAAAGCAAAAACTACAGAAGGGCAGGAACTATATGTAGCCCAGGGGCAGAGAGTGTATTTCACAAGCGTAAAACTATGATTTAAGAGACTTAGAAGTACAGGGATGGGGCAAGGTAGGGCCCAGAGATAGTGTGGCCTTGTGGGACCATATAAAGTGCCAGAGATCAAACCTGGGTTCGCCACATGTGTGCAAGGCAAAGGCCCTACCCATTGCTTCCAAAGAATGCTTTGTGCTCAGGGTTAGGCTACTTCCAGCAGAGCTTGGTGGACCATACAGTGACAGGGACCGAACCTAAGTGTCACGTGCAAAGGATGCTCTCAGCCCAGTGAGCTCTCTGGGTGGAGCCTGCAGTGTCGGGGATTAAACCGGCGTCAGACAAAGCATGCGCTCAGACCACTGAGCTCTCCGGCACCCTTTGTTTCCAAATCTAAATAAGACTGCCAAGAAAAATCTCCAGAACTAAGAATGCACAAACAGTAAACTAAACTAAACGTTTAAGCCATCATTAACAAAACTGATTTGAACATACTCCATCCAACCTAGAATTCAAAACGATTGCTCACTTAACCTTTTCTGTGTTGTGGGGAGTACATATGCCTGTACCGGGTGAACTAGGGTTTAATCCCAGCCCCACGTGGTCCCCCAGCACTGCCAGCAGTGATCCTTGAGCACACAGCCAACAGTAAGCCCTAAGCACTGTCTGGTGTGGCCCATCCCCTCTAAAAATACAAACTAAAAATAAAAATCATGTTCTGTTTTCTGGCCACACACCAAGCAGTACCAGGGAGCAAATCCCATTGTCTTCTACACCAAGCATGTGCCAGACACCGAGTTCTGGCTCAGCCCCACGCCAGCCTCTTTAGTGTGCATAACAAAGATCATGCTTTGCCATGATTTAAAAGGAACAAAATTTAGTATTAACTGCAAGGACAAAAATATATTAACTCTGGGAAAGAATTTCCAGCATAATTCTGAACTTTCATTCCAGGTATCTACCATTTCGAGCACTCTGGAAACAAAACTCACTCCCGAAATAAGCACACATGGCAGAAAGACGGCTCGCCATCTTCAGAGGTTAAGACAAACACCGTCAGGAAGGCCAGACGGGCAGAACAGGGGGCGAGGCTCTCCCTCGCACACAGCACACCCAGGTTGTATTTCCTGGCACTGCACATGGTCCCGAGCACTGAGTGACAGAGCCCTGAGCACTGGGCTTGGAAACCATACAGGAAAACCCAAAACCAAAAAAACATCAGGCTGTAAAGTCCCAGCCATTGGCAAAAACAAACACCACTCCAAATGAAAACTCATTACACTTTCAAAATCCATATATTTAATTTTTATTGAATTTGTTAATGTTACAGAGTTCTTGCACTGCCAAACCATGCCTGAGAATTCAAAGAAAGAAATGGTACAATGGACAGCCTCACCCACCCATCATACAGTATATTAAAACTTGATTCATGTGCGTCTTGACAATTTCGCAATCTTTTAAAAAGTTCTAACAAGAGTTGTGATTTAAAATCTCCTGCAGGCCTTCAGATTTCTAGTCCACTATGCCATTAAATAACACTTCCACATGTTCACCTCAGTTCATGCCTCAGTAACATCACCCCTACCTCCCAACAAAAGTCTACTAGAACAAAAGAGCATAATTCCTAGGGGAATATGTGGCTCAAGGTCCAAGAGATTATTTTAAGATTTTTGGTTCCCAAATAAAGCCTTCGGTTTAAATCAAGTCCCTTGTGTGGTTCCCCCACCATTTACCACCCAACCTTCTGTCCAGGCAGGTTCGGCTACTCGAAGACAGGACCTTCTTCCTGCTGCCACCTAAATACCGTAATTGTCAGAAAAGGGCTGGCAGGTCCGTCGGGAGGTGGAGACCCTCCCCGGAGCTCCGGTCCTGTGGTAATACTTTAGTGAAGACTACACTCCTTGAGAAAAAGGCTTTGACAGCAACTCATTTGCTTCACTCCTACCAGTAGCAAGTCTGCAACTCCTGCATTTGGCAAAGGTACTTATTAAAGAGAGGAATTGATTCTGCACCGTGGTCGCACGCCACTCTGAGCACTGCTTCCGAGTCCAAGATACGGAACGAGGAAGTCACCAGACTATCTCATTAGATGCCAAGAAACCGGTAATCCTGGGCTGCGTCCTTAAGTTTCCTTTCCGGATTACCTTGTAACGACTAGCATCACCTGTCGCTCACCGACTCGGGAGTGAGCAGCTAAGACTCACCGGAGGCGGGTGGCAGCCAGAAGGGGACAATCACTCAGCGACAGAAGAGTCAATACTTTCACGAACATCAGTCCCCGATGGTCATGAGAACTGGGCACAGTGTATCTGGAATTCTTGTCAAAGATCACGCAAGATCCCAACAAGTTAAATGGGTTTTAGGTGAAATTCTGCTGTCATGGCTTTTGCCCTAGCAGAAACCACGAGTTTAGTACACAATTTAGACCTGATTCGAGGAGGCTTAGCAGCACCTGAAATAGAGCCCCCTGTATCCACTGTCCTTAACATCTGACATCAAAGGCAATTTGGTTCCACTCTAGGGATTGGCAAATTCACAAGACGTTTCACAATTCTAATGCATATTTCAGGTTATTGAACCAAGCAATAAATATGCTCTGTCAAAGAATTTATTCCAAGTCAAAGCGGAAAAGGCCTTAATGTGGAACACAGAAAAAGCACTATCCAAATTTAAAAGAAAAGACTGAAAGAAACAAGATTATTCCCCGCCCCACCCACCCTTCCCACTTGGGGGACCCGAGTTTGGTTGAATTTGTGGTTACCTCAGAATACAACTCAAAGTTTAAATTAGAAATCACAGCCCTACATAGATTATCTGAATTATCAGTTCTTTTGAGCGGCATGTTCCAGGAAGCCTAACACAGCCACAGCCACTACAGAGAATATTCCTTAAGGATGGGGCACAGGACAGGTTAATTAAGGTCACTTAAATCTTCATCTTTTACAGCAGATCAGAACCCAGATGGCTGACTTTCTGCAGGATTTCTGCTAGGAATCCAGTAGAGCTGGTTTCAAGTTTCACGACACTTAATAGCAGTAACCTTCTTATCCAGAAGTTGTGATCCACATGAAGTCCACAATGAGTGCAGCAAATCTGAGGTAGTCAACCCTTACGAAGGCTCAGTATCTGAACATAAAAAGATTTTGAAATGACCACTGGCTGCAGGGCTTTTGTATTTGTATAGTAACTATGAAAGAACACTGCTGATCTAATCCACATATTTATGGAACAGAAAGATCACCCCTAAGTCCAATACACATTACGAATAGTTGTGACACTTCAGACTTCCACAGTGCAACAGGGTTGAGTCTGCGTCAGTGGCCGTAGATCCAGCAGAGACCAGATGACGAATGGCTGCTCGCGGTGGTTAGCGGAAGTCTAGCTACCTTGGAAGGGTCAGCAAAGACCATTCCTTAATTGTACTGTGTGTGGCAGCTTTTCTGATTTTCAAGCACAGCATACTGGTTGTCTAGCTGAAGCTTAACGACCTGGTTTTTTGAAACCTCATCCCTGCCTCTATTTTTTGTGTTTTACTACTTCAAAGCTCTTCTCCATTTCTTTATCCCTAAGGGAAAAGAAATGTAATCAGTAAATATCTCTTCTGTGAGGTTGCTTTGAAAATATTCGAGTTAAAAAGTGCTACCCTTTAGAAGAACACTGAAGGAGGGACGGGAGAGTGGAGTGGGACAGCCTATCAAATCCTAGCCCTGCAGGCGCCAGCAGGCAGGAAGCATGTTATTTTCTGTGCAAGCACACATCCACTGAGTACTATGAACTACAAGCCTATCTCAGGAACCACGCAGGACAGCAAGTCTTACTTTAAGTCACCAGCTGATTTTTAGACCATCTTTCACTTCCAGCAAATACTGTTTTATGCATGAAAGCTACCATTTTCTCATTCAAATAAAGTTCTACTCGTACTCTCTTCAGTAACTGCTTGTCACTTTTAACTCAATGCAGTGGATCAGACGGTGAATCACCCACTCACTGTACTCCCTTCCAAGGCCTCTTACTTTGCTGGACAGAGCAAAGGATCAAATCCAAGTGGGAGGTTTAAATTCAAGCCAGCTGTGCTCTTATAAGACGCAAAATTTATCTGGAAGTAACTTTAAGAATCACCCTCAAAATTTATTTCCATCTGATGTAATTTACATTTCTTCCCCCTTTATTCATTTATTGTACCTAAGTAAGATGTGAATTTACCATACAAGATCACTTAATTCCAAGTAAAATTCATTTTTAGTAGCTAAAATAAGATTTTAAAATATTAAGCTGCTGGGGCCGGAGGCGATAGTACAGCAGGGAGGGCATTTGCTTTGCACATGGCCAACCTGGATTCAATCCCGGCATCCCATATGGTCCCCGAGCACCACCAGGAATAATTCCTGAGTGCAGAGCCAGGAGTAACCCCTGAGCATCGCTGGGTGTGACCCAAAAAACAAAAAATAAAAATATTAGACTTCTAAATACCAATATCTTTCTTATATCTACTCAGTTAATGGACACTACAATAATATTGCTCTATGTTCTAAGCGACATAACCGGCAATGTTCTAATAAGGAAGTTTAACTTGGTGAGAACAGTATAAATGGGGAGAAGAGAAAGACATGCAAATATTCATCTTCGGTGAATCCCTTTTCCCCCTCCAGGCCCTTCCTCCATTCCCCTTCCTGAGTAACCTAATCCCACCCTAATTCTCAGCGACAACCTGCGCTATCCCAATCGCGTGTACCCCGGGTTCTTATCTCCGACACCCCAGTCCCCAGTGAAGCATCTGGGCTTCAAGGCAAAGTGCAGTAATTAGAGTACTTACTTCCGGCTTTCTACATGCTTGGCAGTGGACTGCAGGGATGGGAACTGTGTGTCGCTGTAGATCTCCGGTGGTCCTTGTGGTGTTTTCCTTGTTGTGGTCAACCTGGCCCCAGGGGGTCTATATACACCACTGGTCATCACCGGTTCTGGGGTTTCTGTAACTAACAAGTCATAACCATTCAGAGAACGAGCAAATGCCCAGTATTTTAACAAGTAAGTCCTGCTTTTCTGTTCACTTACATTCACACACAAGCAGTCATACTTAAAATCTTAGACAACCAAAAGTCATCTGAAGAATGTTTGGAAATGAAAATATTCTATTTCCCTAGGGTAGTCTTAAAATGCCTCTTCCATGAACAATTTAAACTATACCTATGTAAATGAGTTCACTATGTTCAGCTGAGGCAGAACACTGCTGGATTTGAGGACAGGTCTCACCACAAACTGCCTTTTAAGGGGCTGGAGCAATAGTCCAGCGGGTAGGGCATTTGCCTTGCACATGGCCGGCCTGTGCCGGCCCGGGTTCGATCCCCGGCGTCCCATATGGTCCCCGGAGCACCGCCAGGAGTGATTCCTGAGTGCAGAGCCAGGAGTAACCCCCTGAGCATTGCCGGGTGTGACCCAAAAAAGCAAAAAAAAAAAAAAAAAAAAAAGCTACCCTTTAAAACCAAACATTTTTGGTCAGAGATGTGTAGGTCTTGCATGCCACAGATCCGGTTTGAATCTCCGCCACCATATGAGGTCTCCTGAATACCAACTCCCGAGCAGAGCAGGAACACACCCTAAGCACCACGGTGTGAACCAAACACCAAAACAAACATCCCAACCCAAACACCCAGCAAGATCAGAGAACAAAAAATCATTTTTCTTCCAGAGTGGTGAATTAAATAATAAGATGTCACACACAAAGAATGCATTTAATAAAGTGACTTTTAAAAAAACTTCTGAAGAGGACTAAAACCACCTTCCAAAACACTCCAGAAAATAAAGATGAGTAACAAAACTAGTCGCATTCTTTTCTCTCCTGGGGAGGGGGCTGCCAACACCCCCGATGCTCAAAGATTATTTTTGCCTCTGTGCTCAGGGATTACTCCTGGTGGGGCCTGGGGGGGCACACGGGGGAGCCGGGCCTGAACTCAGGCTCGCTGCACGCCAGGCGAGTGCCCTCCCGCAGCACCGCTGCTGCCTATTCAGGTCATCGTAACCATTTCCTGCGTCCACACCGGCAGTGTATTCGCTAAGATCCCTCCTGGCTTTCCACCTGCACCAAAGACTTCACGCGTCAGGGCTAGAGCGAGAACAAGCTCTGCATGCAGGAGGTAGGCGCAAACCCTGGCACTGACATCTCAAGGCGAGTCCCTCAGGCACGGCAAGTCAGGAATTAAAATAAAGAAATAAACACACAACCCGCAAAACGGTCTGAGAGATGACTTAATGGGCGGAGAACACGTCTGGGTTCCTCCTTAGCGAGGTGTGCAGTGCCGTCTAAAGTCCTGATCGTCACCAAGAGCAACTCCTGAGGTGAGAGGGCAGAAGCTGTGGGCAAAACTCCAAACCAACACCCTCATTCGTTTCCAACGACCACCTCCATCAACGCGAGAGAAGCGCAAAGCAGGCTGCTGTGAAGGCTCTCAACTCTAGCTCTTTCACGGGGAGCAGCGGCAACGTAACAGGCGCTGGTGTGTCAGCTTGGTCCTGAACTACAGTGAGGCGGTAAATATTAAACGCTGCTGCCATCAGGCTAGCCACTGCCCACATAAGGCTATTTAAGAGGAAGTAAAATGCAAGCACCACTGTTCCTGCACAAGGGAGTAAATATATAAAAAAGATAGGAGCCGGGGGCGGAGCGATAGCCCAGCGGGTAGGGCGTTTGCCTTGCACGCCGGCCTGGGTTCGATCCCTGGCATCCCATATGGTCCCCTGAGCACTGCCAGGAGTGATTCCTGAGTGCAGAGCCAGGAGAAACCCCTGAGCATCGCCGGGTGTGACCCAAAAAAGCAAAAAAAAAAAAAAAAAAAAAAAAAAAGATAGGAGCCATGCTGAAAACTGAGCAAGCTGAAGTTGGTCCAACGAATTTCTAAAGAACAATGTACTAAACACAAACATACTGTGGTATGTATCTATAGATACTTTCATACTATAACAGAACTGAGCAATTTAAAAGCATGCGGGACCCTCAAGATATAAATTAGTTCTAAAAAAAGGTATCCCTTTTACAATCTCTTAACAAAAGGAATTCACAGTTGAAATTATGAGTACAGAGAGACTGCAATGTGCTCTTACCCAGGAGCAGAAAGTAAGGAACTAACTAGCAATGAGAAAATCAAAAGAAAAAGGTGTAATATATCACCAGCAGGAACGTTAAGTCACTAAGCACTGTAGCAGGGCCAGGAGTTATAGTGGTTAAGGAACATGAATCTAGGTTCAATTCCAGACATCACATGGTCCCCAAGGCCCCCAGGTATTTCTGGCACTGCACAAAAAAACCAACAAATAAATAAATAAATAAAAAGGGCCAGTATGATAGCACAGCGGTGGGGCACTTGCCTCGCACGCGCTGACCTTGGTTTGATCCCCGGCATCCCATACGGTCCCCAAGCACTGCAAGGAGTTATTCCTAAGTGCAGAGCCAGGAGCAACCGGGCATTGCTGGGTGTGACCCAAAAAAAGAGAGAAGAAAGTCTGCCTCCTCAGGCTCTTGTCTAACAATGTCTAGTGGGCAAAAATCACCAACACTCCCTGGGCGCTGCACAGGAGGCCCCCAAGACTAAGTACTATAGCATCTACTCTGACTAGAGGGAACACCATCAGACAGGGACAAAATCTGCCATTTAAAGGTTTGTCTGCTTGGCTTTGTTGGGAGCTAAGCTTCTAGGAAAGAACAGGCGTCCAGAGACAGGACGGGGCTAGGTGCTTTGTCTTATACACAGCAGACCCAGGCTGATCCTCAGGATCCTGTGTCGCTCCCCTGAGCGCCTCCAGGAGTGATACCTGAGCAGTCAGGAACAAGCCCAAGAATGAATATTGCTGAAGAACAAAAAAAAACAAAACAGGACTGAGGCCAGTAATTCACATGAAAAAGATAACCCTGGGGCCGGAGCGATAGCCCAGTGGGTAGGGCGTTTGCCTTGCACGTGGCCAGTCCATGCGGCCCAGGTTCAATCCCCAGCATCCCATATGGTCCCCCCGAGCACCGCCAGGAGTGATTCCTGAGTGCAGAGCCAGGAGAAACCCCTGAGTATCGCCGGGTGTGACCCCCCAAAAAAAAAAAAAAAAAAAAAAAAAAGATAACCCAGGGGACAGAGCAATAGTCCAGTGGGTAGGGCGTTGCCTTGCATGCAGCCAACCCAGGTTCGACGCCTGGCATCCCATATGGTCCCCCGAGCACTGCCAGGAGCAACCCCTGAGAATAGCTGGGTGTGGCCCAAAGGGAAAAAGCCCAGGCTTGCTCTTCATTATCTCACTAGGTTGTTTCTACGTATCACTGCTTGCTTCCTCCCCCTGGAGAAGCCTGAGTTTTCTCGAACTCTTCTCTCCCTGGTGTCTTTCTAATAAGTTTCATTCAATAAAAACTACCTTGCTTCATTTATGAGGAGGAGAGTCCAACCAAAGCTCAAGCTGGTGAGAATTCATATACGCAGTCTTTTAAAGACAGGCCCCCAAAATTGGCTGCCAGATTAGATTCAGACTGGGAGGGAACAAGAGAAATCAAAGATGACTTCAAGGTTGGTGGCCAGTGAAACAATAGTGTTGCTTTCTCTGACAAAGGCCTCAGGGTAGACCCGAATCCTGGCAGGTCAGTTCTGAACAGGGGTCTGAGATGCTGACAGGCAGTTTAGGGTCTGTGTCTATGCTCAGGAAAAACAGGAGTTCGTGACGTGAAGAAAGATGCAGGCATGCAGACTTGTCAAGTGACTGAAGAGAGATGGCAAAAAAGGAAGACTCGAAGGAAAGGGAGAATGAACCACTTTGTCCTGTGGGCCAAGATTTGTCTCGGAGGGGACAAGTGAGGAGTGGGGACTCCATTGAGCCAAACAGGCCAGGCGGGATGAGTGAGGGCGGCAGCAACATGCTAGAAAGGAGGCAAAAATAGGTAAGAGCAGTTACATCCAAGCTAACTGGACATTATGACTTAGAAGTTGCTACATCCTTCTCAGAACATAAAGAGCAGGCCCGCAGCTCAGTGGCAGAGGCACTTGCCACCGACGCGTTAGGCCCTGGGTTCTCCCTGGCATTGAGAAAGGAAAAAGGAAAAGGAATTACAGCAGTGCATCCCAAGCTGTTCGTCCTCGGCCTCCTACAGAAGCTTTACTGGGGTGTGGGAGGCGGTTGGGAAGTTCTGGCACCCCGGAGCAATGCTAAGGGGGTTGCGTGACCAGGTACTTGGGGTGGGCCTCACACCTGGAGGTAGCCCTCGAGCTCGAGACCATGGGACCCTCGGGCTAAATGCTCCTGTCTGCAGGGCATCTGCTCAGCCCATTCTGTCCTGCCCAGCCACTGAGGAATCCCTGAAGACATCTTTTCGCTAGTTTCCACTAGCTCCACAGCAAGAAATACTGCTGATAATTAAAACCTTTGATGGACTAGATTATTGATCTAAGATTTCTTACAAACCCATTATTTTCTATTCCCTTCAGAGTGAAAAATATCTGCCATTCAAGAAAAGGGAATGGAAAAACGTTAACACAGAGGCAATCAAAATTTATATACCTTAGTCTTAAGTGGTCAAACACTGGAACAAATATTTAAAAACAAAAAAATGCTAAATTAGTTTAGCATTTAAAAATGCTAAATTAGGGGCGGAAGCAATAGCCCAGCGGTAGGGGCGTTTGCCTTGCAGGCGGCCGGCCCATGCCGGCTGGGGCATCCCATATGGTCCCCCGAGCACCGCCAGGAGTGATTCCTGAGTGCAGAGCCAGGAGAAACCCCTCAGCATTGCTGTGATAAAAAAAAAAATACATAAACAAACAAACAAACAAATGAATAAAGAATGCTAAATTAATATAAATGTAAGCCTACATGAAGACATGTACCTTAACTTCACAACTCATTACTTAGGAAATGAACACAACATTTTAATCGCTCTCAGCCTGTTCCCATCACAAGCACGTACTCAGGTGAAATTGTAAGATCACACCAAACATCTCTAGAAAATGAATCCCGATTACCTATTACTGGAGCAGGAGGTGCTTGTACGGAGCTGTTTTATTCCAAGGACCTGAAGATTTTTCTACACCACCTCCACCTCCACCTCCTCCTCCTCCTTCTTCCCAATTATCACCCGGATCTTCTCTCTTTTCATGATCATCTTCTTCCTTTTCACTGTTGGAAGAGAGGAACAAGATTTCAATCCAGAACCAAGAAAGCTGTTGGTGCAGATCTGCATGACTCAGAGAGGTCACAACTTGCCACCGACTGCCAGCCTTTGCCCTCCTTCTCCATGACAGCAAGTTTTCCTGTTTTCAGTTCAATATCCTCCTTTTCTCTGTTCAAACACAGCTTGTTTCTGAGACTCTTTCTCTGGCTTAAGATATTTTCTCCTTTGTCTATCACAGCCACAGATGACTCCTATCCCAACTGTGGGACTATCATAGCCCTCTTGACTTCTGAAACAAAAAAAACCATCTGCCAACCCAGGTTCAATCCCGGGCACCCCCATTTGCACCTGAGCACCGCCAGGAGTAATTTATTCCTACGTGCAGAGCCAGGAGTAACCCCTGAGCATTGCTGGGTGTGACTCAAAAAGGAAAAAAAAACCCACATCAGGAGACAGAGAGAACAGTAGAGGAGCTACAGCGCTTGCCTCTCATGTAGCTGACCCTAGTTCGATCCCTGGCAAGAATGGCCTCAAGTAGCACCAGTTATGATCCAACAGTGCTGAGGTCCGTGCCAGCAGTTCAGTCAAGATCCTAAAGACGCCTGGGCGTGTGGGGCCGGAGGTGCCCGGCCATGTAGTCAGTGGTGGTTCACCGGCTGCTGTGCTGAGGGATCACAGCCAACGAGCTGTGATCAAACCCTGGCCAGGGGCAGCGTCCCCTTTACATCTACAATTAACTGAATAATGCATTGATTCACCCAACTGTTCAAATACTTATTCGACTGAAAAGTTTTCTCTCCAATGACCATTTGGCAATCAATACATCCAAAACACAGGCGCAATAATTAACTGAAAACCAGTCTGCTATTTTTTGGGTCACACCAGCGGTAGGGACTGGACCTGAGCCGTACAAGGCAAGTGGCTTCTCCACTGTACCGTTTCTCTTCTTCCTCCCCAAAGTCTACCACTTGATTATCTGAATGGAATATGGGCAATTTTTAGATACTTACATACTTATCAAAAGTCGTAAGTTTTTCCAGCTCACCAAAAACTTAAAACTCCCAATTTGAACCTCACCACATGGCTCAATAGTAGAACAAAGCCATGCATGGCATGAGGCCTTGGGTACAGATACACCCAGGGCAGAACTGACTAATTACTGCGTAACTTTTTCATGTATTTATTTCCATATTGCAGAAAACATCACATTTCCAAATGCGAAAGTCTGAACAAAAAACATGCTGAAACAGCTTGTTTCCATTGGAGAGAACAATGTTCAATTTGGTGTTTGACCCAGTATCAATTAAATTTCATCTTTTTAAGCACTACCAAATATTACTATAAATTCATCTCAGTTCAAAGTACACTGACTCAAATGTGAGTAACTCAAAGCTATTATTGTTAGGGCATGATGTATAATTCTAAAAAAGAGGAATTTACTGAACATATCTACGTTGCCAGGTAGCATTCCACCCACTTTTCAGATTTCAACCTCACAGGAACACTGAGGCAAGACCTGCTGTACATAGGAAGAAACCAACACTCAAGGCATTTAACTACTTTCTTTCCCAGAGCTACTTAATTTAGAATCTAAGCCCAGACTCTTTCAGACAGCTGCTTACTTCATTTTATCCTTTCTATCCAATTTATGACACCAATATTTGGGCAATTTTCTTCAGCAAGACTAAGCAGGATTATGCATCCTGTGGCTGCATATAATGAACATGGGCTGGCAGAGAGCGCAGTGGCACAGAGAGCGTGCTCTGTGCAGGGACTCTGGCACTCCAGATTCTGATTGCTAAACCAGCGCACCCCAGGATTCTGATGCTAAACCAGAGCACCCCAGAATTCTGAGGAAGATCAGAGCAGAGACTACATGTCTACCCCCTTACCAAGAGAAACGAGCATCCCAGCCCTTCCCCAACACCAGGGAAAGCAGCTGAATCAAACCCAGAACCAACCACTTCCGGGTCAAGCCGGGCACTCCCCTGGTCTGGCAGTAGTGCGCGACCACAGCGGGTGGCAGAATGGAGAACAATGGCAGGAGGAGCGGCGCCCACAGCTTTCATGTCTCTGTGCCTCGTCAAAACTCCAGCTTGTGGGGGCCGGAGCAACAGGACAGCGGGAGGGCGTTTGCCTTGCACACGGCGCACCCACATTCTATCCCGGCATCCCAGATGGTCGCCCGAGCACCACCAGGAGTAATTGCTGAGTGCAGAGCCAAGAATAACCCCTGAGCATTGCTGGGTATGACCAAAAAAGCTAAAAAACAAATAAATAAAAAATTTCAGCTTCTTTTTTGGGCCACACCAACAGTATTCAGGGACAAAGAGGCATGAAGGACTGAACCTGGGACTTCCTGTAGCCAAACACGCATTCCTGCCCTTTAACCATCTCTCTAGCCTGCAAAGTTTTGTTTTTTAGGTCACACCTGGCAGTACTTAAGGTGTTACCACAGGCAGAACCAGGGAACAAACCAGGGTTGGCTGTGCTGTCTCTCCAGTCAGTTTCCAAAGATCCCTAGACCCTTGCTCACGGCGGACATCTTCTGTGCCCGGCAGCATCCTTCACACCTCGAAAATACATTCTGGGGGCGGAGCTATAGCCCAGCGGGTAGGGCGTTTACGCCTTGCACGCGGCCGGCCCATGCCGGCCTGGGTTCGATCCCCAGCATCCCATATGGTCCCCGAGCACTGCCAGGAGTAATTCCTGAGTGCAGAGCCAGGAGTAACCCCTGAGCATCGCTGGGTGTGACCCCCCAAAAAAAAAGAAAATACATTTTGGTGTCCGTGGAGCATGCAGTAGTGTTTGGCAACACAACACTCAGATACTGATACTTGCTACAATGAAGCCCTACAATGTTGCAGTTAGTTCCCTCTGCTGGTACAAACTAACCAGCTCTACCTAACAGATATAAATATTTAAATTTCTTAAAATGCTTCGTAGGAAACGACTATAGAATTCATCTATAGTTACCTTTAATAAAATCTACTTATATTTTACAAAATTTGGCACATGTCCTTATATTACTTAATTTCTGGTCTAGTTGGTAAACATGCGATTACGTTAATATAGTACATTTGCTAATAATGAAAACCTACCCCCTTCCCAAAGATCCTTGCTAAAGATCCAGCATGCTGGCCTACTGTAAGCGTCAAGGGCAGGAGCGCCCAACGGCCTGAAACACTTGGACTGCACGCAGAAAGCACTGGGCTCCCCCACCCAGCACTAGACGGAGCTGGAAGCAGCTCTGAGCACTTCTGAGCATGAATTAGGGAAGGAAAAAAAAACTCTAACTGCAATACTGCAACCAGACTTAAGATAAACAAAAGACCCAAGAAAAGTCTCATTTATTTTGTCTTACACCCGGCAATGCTCAGGGGATACTCCTGGCTGTGCTCAGGGGACCACATGGGATGCCAGGGATTGAACCAAACGCCCTCCCTGCTGTACCATCGCTCCAGTCCCACCTGAGGAAAGGTTTTGTTTTTGCTTTTTTGGGTCACATCCAGCAATGCTGGGGGAGTGGGGGGCTATATGGGATGCCAGGGATCAAACCTGGGTCGGCCGCATGCAAGGCAAATGCCCTACCGCAGTGCTATCACTCTGGCCCCCAACCTGAGTAAAGTTTTAACAAATACTTAATTTTACTGTTTTGGCAATTTTCTGGATTTGTAATTTTTTTTTTTCTTTGGTGGGTCCACACCCGGCGATGCTCAGAGGTTACTCCTGGCTCTGCACTCAGAAATTACTCCTGGCAGTGCTCGGGGACCATATGGGATGCTGGGGATGGAACCCGGCCGGCAGGCCGGCCACGTGCAAGGCAAACGCCCTACCCGCTGGGCTATCGCCCGCCCCCAGGATTTTTAATTTTTCAAAGCAGAGTTCCGGAAAAAAATTTTTTTTTTTCAATAAGTGGAGCATTTCAAGATATTTTCAGTCAACTTCTGAGGTTTCACTTTCTTTTATAACATTAGTTGTAAGATTCTTTCGGAGACAAAAGGATTACAGAGCTATCTGATGTGCCCCCAAATGATGCTGCCCCTTCTCAAACTTTGGTACTACAAACCAGGTGATTGCTAAGTGTAAATTCCAGAGAATTATCTTTCACTCTAACTCATTAAACAAGTAGGATTATTAACTAAGTGGGCATTTAGGAGGTCCATTCAACAACCCCAGTAGTCAAACTCTGTAAGCCCCTCTCCAACCCAGCACCCTGCTGCAAGTAGCTCCAGCATAGGTAGAGAGCCTCAAAACAAAACAAACAATCAAAAAATCAGGAGAAAGTCAAGTGACTTAGCCAGGGTCACACGAAAGCAGTAGGGCGCATAGGCTTGTTTCCCCAGAGCCGATGTTTCTGCAATGTTCTCCACTCTAGCCTGTCTCTGGACCAGGACGTCTTTCCTTGGAGAAGCCCTCATTTTGTTTATCACACACAAGACAAAACTTACCAAGCTATTCAGGTAAGTAAATATTCTGGGGCCATGAAGTTTTTGATTTAAAGTACGTTTGTGACTACCCGCACCTAATTGTGCTGCCTAATCTCAAGCGCGTCCTTGCTTGTAGGTACCTTTAGCAAACTGGTCACTGTTTCGTTCTGGAACACTTGGTGATGCTCAGGGTTACTCTGGGCTCTGCACTCAGAAATTACTGGAAGTGCTTGGGGGACTTTATGGAAGGAACAAGGTCAGCTGTGTGCAAATGAAGAACGCTACCCGATGTAGTCTCCACATCCCCCCTTTTCCGTGTCCCACATTCCTGAGTTAAGAGTCAGGAGAAATGGGTGTGGCCCTAAACCCCCAGCCCTGCCAAAAAGTGCTTGCTAGTGCTAGTCTTGTTCAGGAAGTTCAGCCTACCTGACCAACACTACTCTTTTATGGTTCCACTTCAAAATCTGCAATCTAGGGCCTGCCTGCAGGAACTGAAGAGCCTCCTAACTACCCAAGACAGAAATGTGTCCCCAACGACTAGGAACTTTACACCCCGACCTCCCCCCTCCATTTACACAGGTCAAATCTCAGGAGTGACCTCAACGACACATCTTGGGGCCAGAGTGACAGCACAGTGGGGAGAGCGTCGCCGGTTCAATCCCCAGCATCCCATATGGTCCCCCAAGCACTGCCAGGAGTAAATCCTGAGTGCACAGTCAGGAGTACCCCTGAGCACTGCCAGGTGTGACCCAAAAAGGGGGGAAGGGAAGAGGGAAACTATGCCTCTTTGCAAATATCTGAAAAATGGGGCAGAGAGACAGCACAGCAGGTAGGGCATCTGCCGGGCATGCAGCTGACCCAGGTCAAACCCCAACACCCCATATGGTCCCCCCGAGCAGTGCCAAGAGTAATTCCTGAGCAAAGAGCCAGGAGTAACCCGAGCATCGCCGGGTGTGACCCCCAAAAAAAAGCAAATAAATAAATAAATAAATAAATAAATGAATAAAAAAGTAAATAAGAATACCTGAAATATGACGCCAAGAAGCAGCCGGAATTGAAGCTCCACTCTTAAAGTTTGTATTTCACGCTACTATAGAGAAATCTTAAGCCATACTTCCTAAATTTCCCACTACCAGTTAGGTTTCCCTTTGGTTAGACTCATGAATACTTAGCTAAAAAGACTAACTACTCAGTTAAAAAGATTGGCCCGATTTACAAATAGAAAAAGAACACAAATATTACCTGCCAGAGAAACCAAAAGGCATAGTCTGTAAGAAAAATTATTTCCCAAGCCACTATACCACATGAGGAGCGAAAACTGCAAACTTCAAATTGAAAACGGTTCCCTGGGATCATTTACTTTCATCAAACCAATGAAGTCATACGTTCACTTTTTCTACTACAGACCTCTCAAACATTTACACGGGTCTAAACTGATTACCAGACTGGACTTCATAAGTAAATGTAGTTCTAATTTCAATCCTATAACATTTTAACTTTAAAAATAATATAAAAATTATCCTTTTCCTTTTTTGGGCCATACCTACCGGTGCTCAGGGGTGCCTAGGATCAAACCCAGGTCAGCTGCAGGTGAGGAAAACACACCCAACCCACAGAACTTTCACCCCAAAATTTCTTCAACTATAAAATCACACACACACACACACACACACACACACACACACACACACACAAAAGAAGGGGCAGGAGCGATAGTATAGCTAGTAGGGCGTTTGTCTCACACACAGCCAACCCTGGTTCGATCCCCAGCATCCCACATGGTCCTCCTAAACACCAGCAATTCCTGAGTGCAGAGCCAGGAGTAACTCCTGAGCACTGCCAGGAGTGACCCCAAAAGAAAAAACAAACACACACTGAGTGATAGTTCAGCTATAAGGGGCTTGCCCTGCACATGTCCACGCTGGGTTCAATCTCCGGCAGCCCATATGGTCCCCGAGCAAGCCAGGAGAAATTCCTGAGTGCAGAGCCAGGAGTGACCTCTAAGCATCACCATATGTGACTTCAAAAGCCAAAATACAGAACAAAAAACCCAAAACCCAAAAAAAAAAGAACAACAAAACCACACACTATTAATTTTGCTCCTCTAAAATTCTAGGCGAAACTCATCTGCATAGTTAGTCTTACGCTGGCGGCGGGATGCGGGCAGATGCAGGGCAGAGGGCTCTCTCCACTACCAGCAACCCTCAGTTTCTTGATCCCGTGCACACGACACCAGCTGGGCGCACATACCTAAACAGCTATTACGGGTGAGGACCTGGCAAAGCACATCATTTTTGAAACAAAAACCTAACCGCTAACTTCCACCTGTCCCACTGAAAGTGAAGACTCACATCTAGGAACTGCACTCTGGCCGCCTCCTACGGGCCTAACCAGGGCTGGAACCCGGCGCGGTCTCGCAGGGCTGTGGAGCCCACAGCTCTACGTGATCAGTACCCCGACCGCCCTGAGAGAGGAAACAGGAACATCCCCGCGAGTCTTACGGCGACTAGGACGCAGGGGAAAATCCACCAAGTGCCCTGGGGGTTACGTGAACACAGCAGTGCCCAGCAGCAGTACCCAGCAGCAGTACCCAGCAGCAGTACCCAGTCCGTACCTTATTTGCATTGCCTGAACTCTGAGGCCGCTGTAATCAACCTCTTTCTGCTCAAATTCTTTCCATTCATCTTCATCCTGCAAAACACATACCATTTGATCAATTAGTTAAAAAATAAACAAGGCAAATAACGAGACTGCAGAAAAAAAAAAGGGGGGGCCACGCTGGCTGCTGGCGGGCACAGGGCACTGGTGTCCACCAGGTCAAAGGCCTTGGCCTGATCCCGAGGCCCCCCGGGCCCCCGAGGACGCACAGCCCCTGTTAACTTCCGCGTGGCTCCTTCCTTCCCCCGGGCGGACACCCCGAAAGCAACCGGCCCGCGGCGAATCCGAGCAAGACGCGCGTCCCCGGACGGGCCGCCAAGGAGACTTTCCCCGAGGCCGGCCCGGGTGGGGTGGGGGCGGCAAGTCGCGGCCACGCGCCATGGTCCCCAAGCGCGGCACCCCCGAGACCCCGCGCCCCGCGTCACGTGGCCGCCCCGCCGCTCCTCACCTTGCTCACGGCCTTGGTGGCGGCGCCGAGGCCCGCGGCCCCCGCGCCCGCGCTCCCGCCGTCGCCCGGCCGGGTCCCCGCGCCCGCCCCGCCGCCCGCCGCGCCCGCGACTCCGCCGCTCCCGCCGGCGCCGCCCGCCGCGCCCGCGGCACTGGCCGCCCGGCTGCTCCGCTCCTTCTTCTTCTTCTTGTCCCTCTTGGCGAAGAAGTTGTCCAGGCTCCGTTCCTCCGTCTCGGCCATGGCCGCGGCCTCGTCGGCCCGGATGGGTGGGGCCGGCGGCGGGCGCGGCCCGCGGGGCTCCGAGCTCGGGGTCGCGGCTGGCTCGGGCGCGGCGACGCCTCAGTCCCGCGGGGTCGCCGAGGCGGGGTGCGGCGGGGCGGGGCGGCTCCCCGCGGGCCGCCGCGAGGTGGTACGCGCCGCCGCCGCGGGACCCGCGCGCCGCGGCCGCCCTCCGAGTCGGGCCGGGCTGCCGCTGCTGCCTCGTCGGCCGCCGTGCACGAGCCGGTCCGCTCCACCGTCGGAGGAGGAGACGGAGCCGCGGGCCCGAGGCGCCGGCGAGAGTACTGGGAGCGCGGCGGCGCTAGCAGGAGGAGGAGCGCGCGCAGGCCCGAAGAGGAGGGGAGAGGGGGTGGGGAGGGAGGGAAGGGGAGGAGGGAGGGCGGGCCACCAGAAGCGAGAGGCAGCGCCTGCGCCTGCGTGCTCGGCCGCGCCTGCCGCTATGGGCGAGCCCCGGGGCGGGAGGTGGGAGGAGGCGGAGGCGGAGCTGGCGGGAGAACCAATCAGATGCCAGAACGAAGCGCTTAAGCGACAATCCCCTTCCCCGGATGGGGCGGGGCCTTGGGGCGGGGAAACGGCTGTATGCTAAATAGGTGACGTCTGGGTTACTCCGGCCTCCATTGGCCGAGGGTTTGGGCTTGTGGGCGGGCATTTAGAGGGCGGCTTCGGTGACTTGGCTGTCCGGGGATGCGAGTAGAGGCGGGGGTGTGTGCGCATGCGTGGGGTACACGTGTGTTTCCTAAGGCTGGAGCCAGCTGTGGCCTGGTAGTCGTTTGAACTTCAGCGAAGCGGAAAGGCGCGGTGTTAAAATAACTATCGAGCCTCCGGCCTGCTCGCTCTGGACTTCCACTTTCTCTCTTCTGGCAGCTATTTAACGTTCATTCTGCGAGACGATTGTCTAAGCGAGAGAAGGAGGAGGTTTGAAGTTTAGATCTCATTTGCTAGCATACTAAATGAATATATAGATCACGAGTTAGGTAAAAAGGGCTTTGATTTTGCCTGAATTATTCTTTACTAGGTAAGTCTACCAAGGTCAAGCTAAGTTTATCTGAACCTTACGCGCCGGGACTGTTAAATGGGGATGTTTGCCCCTGCGAAATAGAGGGAACGCGCACTGGACGTGCTCCACAGACCCTGGGCGCAACTTTTTTCTTTTCTTCTTTTTGAGTACTAGTCCCTGCCGGGGCTTGAGTCTGGACCATGACTGGTGACTATCTCCGATAGGAAGAGTAGAATAATGTGTCCAAGGTTGAAGATTGGAGAAACCCTGCAATACCCAGCTTTCTGTTTCTAGTACTTTGGGCCTTGAAAATGACATGAGGGCCAGCGAGATGGCACGGGGTGAATGTGTTTGCCTTGCAAGCTGCCAAGCCTCCGTTCGGTCCCTGTCACTCACATGGTCCACCAGCCATACCAGGAGGAGCCCCATTACTGCAGGGTATGGCCAACCCCCGAAAAATAGAGCTAGTCCTTGTAAATAAAATAGGTCTAGGGCCGGAGCAATAGTCCGGGGAGGTGCTTGCCTTGCACGTGGCCAACTCAGGTTCGATCTCTGGCATCCCATATGGCCCCCGGGCCACCAGCAGTTGTAATTCCTGAGTGTAGAGTCAGGAGTAACCCCTGAGCATCCCCGGGTGTGACCCAGAAAAAAAGCAAAAACAAAAAAAAAGATCTAGTATCTAGCTTCTTGATGGTGGGTGGCCTCTGTAACAGTTTAAACTTTGTTTCACGGGGCTGGAGCCATAGTACTGCTGGAATGATAGGGCTTACCTTGCACGCAGCTGGCCTCAGCGTCACCCCTCTGGTTCCCCTAGAGTCCCCAAGTCCACCAAGAGTGATCCGAGTCCATCAGGAGTGATGGATCCCGAGTGCAGAGCCAGCAGGAAGCCCTGAGCACAACTCAGTCCTCAAACCACAAATAAATAAAGGGCTTTATTTTTTTTTGTTTTGTTTTATTGGCTGGAGAAATAGTCAGGCGTGTAGAGTGTTTTCCTTGCACAGGGCAGACCCCAGTGAACCCCTGGCACAGCATGTGGTCCCTGAGCCTGCCAGGAGTGAGTAGCCAGGAGTTAACCCTTCTCACTGCTGGTATACACGCCCACCCAAAAAAAAAGTACCAACAAACATTAAAATAATATTAGTTAAGATGCAGAAGCAACAGCACCATGGTAGCCCCTGGCCTTTCAAGCTAACAAAACTAGGTTTAATTCCCAGCACCCCATATGGTCACCCGGGCATTGCTAGGAGAGACCCTGAGTGCAGAGCCAGGAGTCAGGACCTATTGGTATGGACCAAAACAACAAAAACCTTATGGGAGCCAGAACAATGCACAGGGCCGACGCCTCTCAGGTTCCATCCTCGACGCCATCTGGCCCTTGAGCCCGCTGGGAGTGACCCCAAGCACACACCGGAATAAACCTCGGTCAAGCTACGTGTGACCCTGGACCAAAATAATCACAACTTACTGCCAGTAAATGTTTAATTTGTATACTTATTTTAATTACCTACATGCTCAGGATCACATAAAAATGTCTGGGATGAGAAGGGCTGGAGGCTGTGAGGGAAAAAGCCGAAGCCCAGGAAATGTATGAAACATCCCACTCCCGGTGTCAGACAGAGAGGGATGTCACAACCGCCTTGAGGAAGTGACTCAGCTGTTAGAAGCCTTTTGGGTAGCGCACGGCAGGTGAATGGAGTGACTTGGCCTTTGCCCTTACAGCGTCCTCACTAAAAGTTACCTTCCCTGGTTGGGGAGAGAGGCTCGAAGGTCTGCCGCACCGCGCTTCCCGCCTGTGGGATGCCCGATGGCCCTCTGAGCACAGGCCGGAGTGGCCCCTGGATACTATAGGGTGTGTCTCCCCAAATAAAAGTTGTCTTCCCACTGCCCCATCTTCATAACAGCTAAAGAACTAAACCAGCATATGAGGATATCAAGGTCTTAGCCTGGGCAAACAACTCTACATGCTATGGCCAATTCTATCAAGTCCCCAGCCCCCAAGTCTGGTCCCTAGGTAACATCCTTCTGTGACAACACTTACTTCCCTGTGATGTGGCGCAGGCCCAACAGACAGCCTCCCTCACTCCCCTTAACATCTGGAGTTTGTTCCTTTTTCCTCTGTTCCTTCCCACCTCCCTTCCTTTTCGTTCCTCCATCATTTATGAAGTGATGTGACTTTTTCCTTTTAGCTCTTTTGCTAAATAGAGGATAAAGCTCCCAAACTTACTTGGACTATTGCATACTTTTTTAGAAAAAGAAAAAAAATTCCCTCAGCAACCTCCTGGAAATCTGCCTTGAAGTGAACAAGCAAGAGTTGCTCACCCACCCAGGCCGGAGCGACAGTACAGTGGGAGGGCGTTTGCCTTTGCACGCAGCCGCCCTAGTTCCATCCCCAGCATCTCATATGGTTCCTGAGCCCTGCCAGGAGTAACCTCTGAGCATTGTGGGTGTGACCCCCCAAAAGCCAAAACATAAATAAATAAATCACGATCACGATCTTCCCATTGATCATCTATTTGCTAGAGCGGGCACCAGTAATATCTCCATATGTCCTGTCTCATGCCAGTAGAGCCAGGGGCATCGGCTTGCTACAGGAACATAAAGAGCCTCAAACCATTATATTAGGTCATGGGAATGACCTAATATAATGGTCATGGAATGGCCTAATAGTGTTACTGGAATTTGGTATATCAAAAACAACACAAGAAGCTTGCCAGGCTTGCCGAGCGGGAGGCAAACTCTTTTAAACACCTCCAAATAAAGCATTTATTGATGAACCGGGCTGTGATGGGCTGGTCTGCTGGGTGGAGTTCTGACGAGAGGGAAGTCCAAAATGTGGAAAATGGCGGCGCCCGTGGAGTGAGGGGGTGGTCTGGCTTGTTGTGAGGCTCTGCCGAGGTGGTGGGCCAGGGCTAGAACCCGCCATGCCTCCCGACTGCCTCATGAACGGCTGGGCACAGGGAGAGCAAGGAACAGCTCTGCCCCATGTCTGAGAGTCTCTGGACCAGCATACCTGGGCCGGATTGAGGAAAAAGCTGCTGCAGGGTGGGTGTCGATGATCCGGGCTGTGATGGGCTGGTCTGCTGGGTGGAGTTCTGAAGAGAGGGAAGTCCAAATATGGGAAAATGGCGGCGCCCGTGGAGTGAGGGGTGGTGGTCTGGCTTGTTGTGAGGCTCTGCCGAGTGGTGGGCCAGGGCTAGAACCCGCCATGCCTCCCTGACTGCCTCATGGATAAATAAATAAATAAATAAATAAATAAATAAATAAATAAATAAATAACCTTATTTATGAGTCTCCCACCTCCCAATTGCACTTTGAGGCTATTGTTGGCTGCTATCCCTTTCTGGATTTTCCAGCACCGCACATGCTGACTTAAAGCAATGTGCCTTACTCTAAATTAAGTAATGCAATTTCAGTCCTCAATGACTTTCTAATCTAGAAAATATAGACAGGGCTAGTTGAAATTTGTCCTTTTTAAAAGGTTCTCACAGGGCCGGAGCAATAGCACAGTGGGTAGGATGTTTGCCTTGCATGCAGCCGACCCGGGTTCAATTCCCCGGCATCCCATATGGTCCCCTGAGCACCACCAGGAGTAAATCCTGAGTGCAGAGCCAGGAGTAAATCCTGAGTGCAAAGCCAGGAGTAACCCCTGAGCATTTGGGTGTGACCCAAAAACCAAAATAAATAAATAAATAGATAAAAGATTCTCATTACTGTCCCAGTGCCCTGAAGGAATTGATGACTTGGAAAAATCTGGAGAAGAAATAGCAAACAGCTAACAGAAAATTTCCCACTGCTTAAAAAAAAAAAAGAAATTCCCTGGCCGGAGCATAACCCAGCGGGTAGGGCGTTTGCCTTGCACACGGCCGACCCAGGTTCGATCTCTGGCATCCCATATGGTTCCCGAGCACTGCCAGGAGTAATTCCTGAGTGCAGATCCAGGAGTAACTCCTGAGCATGGCTGGATGTAACCCCAAAAAAAGAAAAAAAAAGAAATTCCCACTGCATTTTTTCAGTATATCTGGTGTCGTGGAATTGGATCATGGGTAAGAAATTCAGGTCTTGGGCTGCAGAGAGAGCTCATGGGCCATTTTTCCATGTTTTGCATCCAGCAAGCCCAGGTTCCATTCTTGGCACCACATGCTCCCCCTAAGCACTGCTTGGAATGACCCTTGAACCCATAGCAGGTAGTAGCCCTTTGAGGACCACTGGATGTGAGTTGTGGGGTGGATAAGAGAGACTAGTAGTGCCTTTGGGTTGACATTCTATAATGTTTGTCCCTTCCTGTGAATCCTTTGCTGGAAACTGCATTCCCTCCAGCTGCTCCTTTTGAAGACTTCCCTGCCATCTTCTTCCAGATTGGTTACAAGGAGCTCCAAATCTTACCATCATCAACCTCCTTTTTTTTTAAATTACATCACTGTGAGGTATACAGTTACATAGTTGCTCATGATCAGGTTTCAGTAATACAATGTTTTCACTCACATCCTTCCACCAGTGTACATTTCCCACCGAGTTCCCGGTTTCCCTCCCACCACCTCACCCCAATCTCTCTCTCTCTCTCTCTGTCTCTCTCCATCTCTCTCTCTCTCTGTCTCCATCTCCCTCTCTCTCTCTCTGTCTCTGTCTCTCATCTCTCCCTTTCTCTCTCTGTCTCTCTCCATCTCTCTCTCTGTCTCTGTCTCATCTCCATTTCTCTCTCCCTCTCTCTGTCTCTGTCTCCATCTCTCTCTCTCCCTCTCTCTGTCTCTGTCTCTCTCCATCTCTCCCCCTTTCTCTGTCTTCTCTCTCCATCTCTCTCTCTTGTCTCTGTCTCATCTCCATTTCTCTCCCTCTCTCTGTCTCTGTCTCCATCTCTCTCCTCTCTGTCTCTGTCTCTCTCCATCTCTCCCCCTCTCTCTGTCTCTCTCCATCTCTCTCTCTGTCTCTCTCTCGTCTCTCTCTCTCCCTCTCTGTCTCTGTCTCTCTCTGTCTCTCCCCCTCCACCCTACCCTTTTCGGGCATTTTGGTTTGTCCATACAGATACTGAGAGGTTATCGTGTTTGTTCCTGTACCTACTTTCAGTGCGCAGTTCTTATCCACTGTGATTGTTTCCAGTTATTATTGTCATAGCGGTTTCTTCTCTATCCCAACTGCCTTCTTCCTCACCTCTTGAGGCACCAACCTCTTTTTTTGTTACTCCATTCTCATCTTAAATTTTCTTGCAACTTTCTCTTGATGAATTGTCTTCCTGTCTACTTCCAATGTTTTGACCTTCCTATCTTAAATCAAAACATACCGATATTTGCTCTTGCTAGACAAAAAGCTGAATAGTGGTGAGAACTCGGGCCACTTTCAGGGGTTTCAATACGTCTTCCAGGATTCCTTATGTTGTCTGAACAAGACAATTTCTCTGTGAGTCCCCTAAACTGACGCAATTCAAATAGTATCAATTATGTTCCTCAACAAGGCCCATTGAGAGCTAAGAGTCTGTGAGCCCCAGAACTGGCAAAGAGCAATCGGATCCATCTCCACTGTTCCTGGGTTCATTTTTGGTGGAGCAATTTGTTCCAAGTTCCGTTCTCCTGCCTAAGCTGGAAATTCCGTACACACGCAACTCAAAGGGATGGAGCTCATGCTTATTCGTGGCTTCCTCGATTTCGTGACTTTTTCTCATCTGTAATGCAAACAATGCTACTGTCTGAGCTTTTCCAAGTGGTGAGCAGTTATTTTTAGGTCCCCTCTCTGGGTGCCTCTGCTGACTTGTCCTACAGGCAACTTAATTTCCTAAACTTTAGAGACTTTTTGTTTGAATTTTGTTTATTTAAGCCCTTTAGTCATTCATTCCTTTATGTAGACATTTTGGTTTTTTTTCGTGGTTTTGTTTTCTTTCTTGGGTCACCCCCTGGCAATGCTCAAGGGTTACTCTGGCTCTGCACTCATGAATTAATTCCTGGCAGGGCTCAGGGGACCATGTGGGATTCTGGTTTTAAACCTGAGTCAGCCGTCTGCAAGGCAAATGCCCTACCCACTGTACTGTCACTCCAGTAACTACATAAGACATTTGTTAAACAAGCACTGAAAGGATAAGGAATAAAAGAATAGTAGTTTGTCTCAAATTTCCCCCAACAGAACTCAGTAAGGGCCAACCCTCCACCCACCCTGGGTGGTGATGCCTCTCTACCCAGAATAAGTTAAATAAGAGGGGGGCCTGTGGAATGTGGACAGGGCCAGGAAGTTGACCTGGTGTGCATGCGAGACATGCCAGGTCTGGAAGGTTTCATGGTGGGCATGCCCCGCCTGGATGGACAGGTCAAGGGAGATGACCCTATGTACGTGGGAGACATGCCCTGCCTACTTGCTCATGTGACCGCACACCTATAGGCTAAGGAGCAATATACCTTAAGTGTAAATAGGCTAGAGATAAGGTATTACAAACTAATTGGCTGTGTGCTGCATGGGCCCTGTTGTGATGGACTGGAGAAGCCTTCAGAAGGGGTCTTTTGAGAAGGCTCAAGGTCCCTCCTCCTTGTTCGGACCCTCGAGTCTGTGTGGGAGCTGGACCCTGGCTAGCCAGCACAATAAACTCTGCTTTGTTCATTGCATTCCTGTGTGACTCTCTGTCTCTTGAAAGGGGATAAGATTTCTGGACAGTAACAGCACTTACTATATATACTTTGACAGGAGAGATGCGTCAGTCAGATAGAGACCTGCCCTCTTAGAATTTACTGTATACCCAGAGCAGATGCATACATGTACTTAGAATGGAAAGCAGATTTATCGTGTAATGTAAGATTTATTGTGTAATGTACTGGGGTTTCTGTTGTTGTTGTTTTTTGCTTTGTGGGTCACACCTGGCAATGTTCAGGGGTTACTTCTGGCCCTGAACTCAGGAATTACACCTGGCAGCGCTTGGGGACCATATGGATGCCAGGGATTGAACCTGGGTCAGCTGCGTGCAAGACAAACACCCTCTCCACTGTACTATTGCTCTAGCCCCTGGACTGGTTTAAGTTAGTCTTTATAATCTGTTCTAATATCATATAGTTTAAGAATATATCATATAGGGGCGGAGCACAGTGGGGAGGGCATTTGTCTTGCATGTGGTCAACTCCAGATTTGATCCTCAGCATCCCATATGGTCCCCTGAGCACTGCCAGGAGTATATATACTGTTGAACCAAGAAAAGGTTAAAAATTTCTAATAGTAAGACCCTAAAATTTAAGAGCAATCATCTGTGCGGCGCGTGGTTCATCAATATGTGCACAGGATGAGAGGCTACAAGAAGAGTATCCCACCCTCACGCAGAGCCTGACAAGCTAATAGTGTCATATTTGATATGCCAAGAAACAGTAACAGTTATAGACACCATTCCTGAAGGAATGGTTTGAGGCTCTTCATGTTCCTGGAGCGAGCAGTTGCTCTTGGGCTACACTAGCATGTGACAGGACATATGGAGTGTTACTGGTACCCGCTCGAGCAAACCTATGAACAATGGGAAGACAAGTGATACATCTGTGCTGACTGTGTAAATCCCTTAGAGATTCTGTTTGGTGAATCCCAAACAGATCCAGGGATTTTCCAGCCAGGGTCTGTTACAGAAAAAAGCATGCCTTAACCCTGGCCTATGTAAAGAGACAATTTACCCCTATGAGAGGTGTAGCTGTACAGTAGCTAAGCCATATGTTACAGACCTATTTATATGTCTGTAAACCATATCTGTTTTAAGCATAAGTAAAAACTGTAGAGAATCGTGCATGATCTTAATTGATATTTTGGAATGTAGTTTAGAGTATCTAAACAACCTTAGACTTTGAACCATTTGTCAAATGGGTCAGAGTTTTGTAAGCTGTTGTGATCCCTGGGCCCTTCGTGATGAAAAAACGTCTGTACTACTCCCCTTGACATTAGTTGGAGGATGAATGGACAAAAAAGAGAAACAAGGGTCCAAATTCAAGAGGCTACCCAGGGAAAGCCTCTTTCCAGAAAGAGGTAAAGGACTCCCATGTACATACCTCACACACACACACACACACACACACACACACACACACACTGATATACACAGATACATGTATCACCAATCAGATTCATTAAAGCTTTGTTAAGGGAAGTTGGCAGTTGTTAACTGAGCCATACTAAGTTGCTGCTATTTCACTGTTAATTGACCGACCAAACCAGCAAGTTCTCCTGACATACCGGAATAAAGAAGAAAAAGTACTGATGTAGGCAGGCAGACAGGGGATCCCCAAGGCAATGAACTTTCGCCCCTAAGGCTGTCCAGAGTCACCTTTTTGGAACCTGGAACTAAGACTTGATAAGACCATCAAGAATAGGCCCTGAGGGGGCCAGAGTGATAGCCCAGTGGGTAGGGTGTTTGCCTTGCACCTGGCCTGGGTTCGATCCCAGGCATCCCATATGGTCCCCTGAGCACCGCCAGGAGTAATTCCTGAGTGCAGAGCCAGGAGAAACCCCTGAGCATCGCCGGTGTGACCCCAAAAAAAAAAAAGATAAAGAGGGGCCGGAGAGATAGCCCAGTGGGTAGGGCGTTTGCCTTGCACCTGGCCGGCCCATGCCAGCTCGGGTTCGATCCCCGACATCCCATATGGTCCCCGAGCACTGCCAGGAGTAATTCCTGAGTGCAAAGCCAGGAGTAACCCCTGAGCATCTCCGGTGTGACCCAAAAAAGCAAAAAAAAAAAAAAAGATAAAGAATAGGCACTGAGGAAGCTGGATCAATACTTCTCAGCTCAGCCCTTAACTCCACTAACCTTTGATGACCTATCCCATAGAAGATTCGAGAACATTCCAGCCCAAGAGGATAAAAACCCTTTGGAAATCAGCTGGGGCTCTCCACCTTTGGAGCAGCCCGCATTCTCCCTTGAGCGCGTTACTCTCACTTTCCCGCCTCCTTCCCCTTCCTAAAATCCCCATAATAAAATCTGTATAACTTGACTGTTCATTTACTCCTGAAAATACTTTTTCTGCGGAAAGGTAAGAACTCTGAGAAAACCCTGGGTAAGGTCTAGGACTGACTTTCCTTTCTTGCAAAGAGCAATTGGTCGCTCCTGCCTGAGTCCATGGCTCCCTGAGAAATTTCAGGTGGTGGGAATCAACTCCCATGCCAAGAGATCAAGTGGACATCAGGTATGGCTTGATAGCCACCTCGTGGGGCTGGTGGGGCTCAGGCCCACACTGTGCAGGGGCTCATCGCAGACTCTATAAGTCCCTTTGCCTGCCCAGCGGGTCCCAGGTGGCAGAGGTGGCTGGGAGAAAGCGACCATCTCTTTCCCCTTCCCGCCTCACATAAGCCACCTGTGGGGCCCACCTACATCAGTACCATAGATGAAGAGTTTGGGAACAGCTAATGCACACATCAAGATGACCTCCCCAGTGTGACCTCATGGAATGGGAATGGAGTTCATTGATGTTTAAATCATTAGTCACCTAATCCACCGTATTGTGTTATAATGGTGACGAGGGACAGGCTGCATAACAGACAGGGAAAGAGACTAGGGTGAAGCCGAGAGGTCAGGAATTGGCCTTCCTGAGTTAACACTGGCCAGTAAAGACCAGCATGGAACTGAAGCTTTACATTCGTCCCTGCTGTAGGGCAGAGAAGAGATAAATCTTTAGGCCCCATCCTGCTTAGGATGAAATCTGCTTCCCTTTCTCTTCGGATATACCCACTGACCAGCTCTCTCGTGATCGATCTGGCTCCCTGGGATGCTGATTTGGGGAGTTTTAAGAAGAGCATTTTGATCATTGTTATCTAACAGCAGTTGTGAGTGAACACACGGGTGTCTGGTCGTATGCCTCAGCCCCTATGAGTTGTGTTGCTGAGAGTTGGGCTTTTCCTGCTGCCAAGCCTGGCGACACTGAGCTGGCTGTCAACTAAGCTCTACTCTGTGGCAAACTCACCAAGGTCGAGTTACCCCGGTGGCTTCTTTGGGAGCCAGATGACTCTTGCACGAAGCAGCAGCTTCTGACTGAGTCACTCTGATCACAGGGTACAAGGAATATAATTATGTCAGCAAGGCACAATTTCCCTGTCCCTGACCCCAACACCATTCCTCCTTCATGACCCAACAAACAGATGTGAAATTATCTGGCATTTTCGACTTCTAATTCCGTCACCCCCCATCCTGGTTACCAGGTTAGTAGGTCAGTGATTTTTGTTATCCTACTTGCGCTGAGAAAGAGCAGTGGAGGGGTGGGGAGGGGTGTAGAAGCCAGAGGGTATAGAGGCACCGATACGCATGTTTGTTCAGATCCCCTGGTGTGTGTGTGTGTGTGTGTGTGTGTGTGTGTGTGTAAGACTACATTCAAACTACAGCTCTGCCTCTTCCTAGCAAGTCGCTGTACTTGTCTGTTCTTCAGCTTTTCCCATCTTTAGGGAGAGGATGATGCACACACCTGCCTCGGGGATGTGAGGGGTCTGGGCGAGGGAGCCGGCGCCATTTAGCTCAGAATGCGGCAAAGAGTCTCTCCGGTGGAGGTTGGGTATTAAAACCAGCATGCCCCAGGTAGACCTGGGGCAGAGCTGCTACTGGCTCTCACTGTGCCCACTGCTCATGAGGTGCCCGGGAGGGATGGCAGGTTCTAGCCCTGGCCCGCCACCCCAGCAGAGCCTCACAACAAGCCAGACGATCCCCCACTCCATAAGGACCTCCATTTTCCACATCCGGACTTCCCCCTCGTCAGAACTCCACCCAGCAGACCAGCCTATCACAGCCCGGCTCGCGGGGCCACTTGCGGCCGCGGTTGTTCATCAATAAATGCTGGATTTTGAGATGACTACAAGAGTATGCTACCCGCACGGCAGAGCCTGGCAAGCTACCTGTGTCGTATTTGATATGCCAGATACCAGTAACAATTATAGACCTCATTCCCATGACCTGATGGAATGATTTGAGGCTCTTTATGTTCCTGGAGCAAGCAGGTGTCCTTGGGCTCTACTTGCATGAGACAGGTCATATGGAGATGTTACTGGTGCCCGCTCGAGCAAATCGAAGATGAACGGGAAGACAGTGATACAGTGATACTTTTTGGGTCACACCCGCAACACTCAGGGGGTTTCTCCTGGCTTTGCACTCAGGAATCACTCCTGGCAGTGCTCAAGGGACTATATGGGATGCCGGGATCGAACCCGGCCAGCACAGGCCGGCCGTGTGCAAAGAAAAAGCCCTACTCGCTGGGCTATTACTCTGGCCCATCAGTGCCATTATTAAAGCAATTTCAGGAATGCCAATGACATGGGAATCTGTTGACTATCCCTTTCTTCATTCCTCTCTGACCCTACTGCATGGGCATTTTTTGACAATATAAACAAGGTGGTTTTTGTTTTTTTGAGTCACACCTGGCGACACTCAGGGGTTACTCCTGGCTCTTCACTCAGGAATTACTCCTGGTGGTGCTCTGGGGGACCATATGGGATGCCGGGATTGAACCCAGGTTGGCGTGCAAGGCAAACGCCCTACCCGCTGGGCTATCGCTCCAGCCCCACAAGGTTTTTTTTTTTAATTAAAAAAGTATTTTATTGTAGTTGAGGTAACATGATTACAATAGTGCTCTTTTTCCTTTTCGTATTACAACAGTGTTTGTGTTGGCTGGAGCGATAGTACAGTGGGTAGGGTGTTTGCCTTGCACACTGCTGACCTGGGTTCAATCATCTGGCACCCCATATGATCCCCTGTGCCCCACAGGAGCGATCCCTGAATGCAGAGGCAAGAGTAATTCCTGAGCACCACCAGGCATGGTCCAAAATCCAAAACAACAGCAACAATAACAACAACAAAACCCCAGAACCAAAAACAGTGCTAGTATTTACACTTTTTGGTGTACAAAGTTCCTGCACTTCCACTAACATCCACACACCAGTGACGCTCCACCTATATCTTTGTGTCATTTCCTGTCCCCCACTTCCCTCCTCCCTTGCTCACACTGGCTCCCACAGCACTGCAGTTAATGCCAGCCTAGAGTAGACCGTCACCAAATATTATTGATAATTACCCACCTCAGAAAAATCAACACTTCCTCCTTTGCTTTTAGTTTCTTTTTTTTTTTCTTTTTCTTTTTTTTTTTTTTTTGCTTTTTGGTTCACACCCGGCGATGCTCAGGGGTTTCTCCTGGCTCTGCACTCAGGAATTGCTCGTGGCAGTGCTCAGGGGACCATGTGGGATGCCGGAGATCGAACCCGGGCCGACATGGGCCGGCTGTATGCAAGGCAAACACCCTACCTGCTGGGCTATCGCCTCCGGCCCCTGCTTTTAGTTTCTCAATATGAAAATCCTTGATTTCTGTCGTTTTGTCAATAAGTCTGTTCATACATGCTGGGCAGAAGTCAATTTTCCTGGCTTCAAAATGGCTCACTTAGTAATTGCTACGAAGGCCCCTTCTGCCTAGCGACCCCAAGTGGCTCCCGTGTACCTCAATCCTGTCCTGGGCTACTGTCCACCACCCTGCACAGTTTTAGGGAGATGCTCTCCCTCTCAGCCAAATAAGAGTCGGCCTTGCTAGCAGAAGGCCAGGTGCAGGGCTTGAGGGAGGAGCCAGTGTCGCTTACGGAAGGAAGCGTGGGTCGTCCCCCTTCCAAATCATCACACAGGCCACAAAATGACTGTAGCCGAAACTCCTGTGGAGTTAGACCTCGATGGTGAGTTCCTGAGAAGCCCTCCCTCCCCACAGCCCCCGAGCCCCAGCCGTCTGGGACCTGCAGCCCTCTACAGGCAAAGGAAACCCCAGAGGCATAAAAAAAGAAACCTTTCTGCGTGGCTGCCTAAGATTTTCTCTCTTCTTGGCAACCACCTCAAAGGCTATGGATTTTCACACTGAAGGATCCAAAATAATGTCATAGGCCAGGAATGTGGTTCAGCAGTAGAGAATGTGTCTTGCAAGTAAGAAGTCTTGGGTTCTATCCCCAGCATTGAGGAGAGAAAAGAGGAGAGAAAAGAAGAAAAGAAGAGAAGAGAAGAGAAGAGAAGAGAAGACAAGAGAAGAGAAGAAAAGAAGAAGAAAAGAAAAAGAAAAAAAAAAGAAAAAGAAAAAGAAAAGAAAAGAAAAGAACAGGAGCTGGAGCGATAACACAATGGTAGGACGTTTGCCTTGCACGTGGCCAACCCAGGTTTGATTCCCCGGCATCTCATATGGTCCCCTGAGTGCTGAGTCAGAAGTAAGTCCTGAGCATCACTGGGTGTGACCCAAAAAAGCAAAAAAAAAAAAAAAAAAAGGGCAAGAGCATGTCATTATTTGGAAAAATTAACAAAAAATATTTAAATCCAACAAAATATATTTGTGTATGTGTGTGTATGTGTGTGCTGACTCTGTTGCCAAACACAACTCAGCGAAGAACTCACCTTGTAAACTCTGTATAAAATGAATTGAGGTATGGCCAGAGAGATAGTCCACCAGGTAAGGCGCTTTGCCTTGCTTGCAACCAACCTGAGTTCCATCCCTGACATCCCATATGGTCCCCTAAGCCCACCAGGATTCCAGAGTAACCAGAGGCAGGAATAACCCCTGAGCATGGCTGGGTGTGGACCAAAAACCAAAGCCAAACAAACAGAAACAAGCTAATTAGAGGTTCTTGGCGATGCTGGGCCTCTTCCTGCTCCCCCCTCCCAGCACCCACAGCAAAGCAGCTCCCATGCCAACACGGCACAGTCCCCCGTTACCAGATTGCAGCACTCTGCAACCGTGCTCAGTCTGCACGTCACTGTCACCCAAACCAGCTCCCTGGTCCCCGGCCCCTTATGTTTCCCCGTGATGTCCTCAGCAGAAGGGAAGCCCGATTCCAGGTTGTGAAACATGCTGAGCCTGAAAATAGCCTCTCTTAGCCCCTGAATATAACATCTGGATAAAAGTGATTAGTTTCTGGTCTGGCCTGAGCAGTATGCATTGAAGCCAAATCTACGTGTGCAGATTTCAATAACCTTTCCAGGTTCTGAAGATTTCCTTGCTTATAGTTCCAACTCTCTCCAAGCACCGTATCCAGAGTCTACTGGCCAGGCCTGTCCTTCCTGTCCTGCCCGTGCATTTGAATTTGGGCCCACTCCAGACCCCTTCCCTTCTCAGCTCTAACCCTCAGACTTATGGCCCGAATCAGTGGATACTAGATTTCTTCTGAGAGCTTGAGTGCTAGAGCCTCGCAACAAGCCAGATGACCGCCCCCCACCCACTCCATAAGGGGGCTACCATTTTCCACATCCGACCTCCCTCTCATCAGAACCCCATCCAGCAAATGAGCCTATCACAGCCCGGATCATCGACACCCACCCTGTAGCAGTTTTTTTTTTTTTTTCAATCTGGCCCAGGTATGCTGATCCAGAGACTTACAGGAATGGAGCAGAGCTGCTACCAGCTCTCCCCTGTGCCCAGCCACTCATGAGGCACCCAGGAGGGATGGCGGGTTCTAGCCCTGGCCTGCCACCCCAGCAGAGCCTTGCAACAAGTCAGACGACCCCCCCACTCCATGAGGCCAGCCATTTTCCACATCTGGAACCTCCCTCTCGTCAGAACTCCATCCAGCAGACGAGCCTATCACAGCCCAGCTCCCGCGCCGCAAGGTTCATCAATAAATGCTGTATTTAGAGGTGACCACAAGAGTATGCCACCCGCAGGGCAAGCCTGGCAAGCTGCCCATGTTGTATTTGATATGCCAAATATCAGTAACAATTATGTTAGGTTATTCCCATGACCTAATATAAGGGTTTGAGGCTCTTTATGTTCCTGGAGTGTGCAGATGCCTTTTGGCTCTACTAGTATGAGGCAGGACATATGGAAATGTTACTGGAGCCCGCTCCAGCAAATTGATGATGATGTGGAAGATAGTGATAGTGAGGTTTATTTATTCATCGGTTTATTTAGGACCACATCTAGCAGTTCTCAGGGCTTACAACTGGTTCTACACTCAGATATCACTCCTGGTGGACTCAGGGCACCATATGTGGTACAGGGATCAAACATGGGTCAGTTGTGGGGCTGGAGCACAGCAGGCAGGGCATTTGGCTTGCACGTGGCTGACCTGAGTTCACTACCCCCAGCATCCTATATGGTTCCCTGAGCACTCCCAGGAGTAATTCCTGAGTGCAGAGCCAGGAGTAACCCCCTGAGCACTGCTGGTGTGAACTCCCCTCCAAAAAAGCAAAAATAAAATAATAATAATAAAACCTAGGTCAGTTGCATGTGAGGTACCAACCCACTGACTATGACTCCAGCCTGAACAGATTTATTTTTGTACACACCTTATATCTGCCTTATACATAAGACTTAATTAGAAAGAAGGCAAAAGATAAAATGCAGCTTGGAAAGTAAGAAAGCAAGAGTCAAGGAGGGGTAAGGCTAGCAAAAACAAAACAAACAAACAAACAAACTCACATATCCACCAGGCCCAGGAGAGCTTCTGGTTGGAAGCGGAGCACAGGCAAGCAGGGGACTGAGCTTCCGTTCCCAACATCATCCCCAGATGTCACAGGACATTTCTACTCCGGACACTGATGATAAGGAAGATGGGTTAGAGGCCAAGGACTGCACCTCGGCTTGTGCAGCAGCCGCACACTGGCATACGGTGCTGCCCATCCGCACTCCTTTAGCTGTGGGGACCAAGCTCAGACAGAAGAGTGAGGACAGTACTCAGAGCCTGTGGCATACAGGACTTGAACTAGTGACTTGGAATGCAGATGCCCCAAGCCTGCTCTGGGCCTCTAGCAGCCAGGCTTGGATGACTGCCCAGAGAGCCTAATAATCTTGAGCCTGAGCAGATGTAGAAAGCCTCTCCCTTGGCTCTGCCACATACCACACTCTTTCCTATTGGGATCTTTGCACCAGCCCTTCGTGTCATCTTCTGAGAATGTGCTTTGCCTCCCCCACCGGAAGTCGACCTGTGCTTTGGGACCCAGAAGAAAGCCCATCCCTTCAGCTGTCCAGTTGCCCGGATGGATGTAAATCCTGCATCTCCCAACTCAGTGGACCGCTGCATCTCTCAGAGCCTGTGTTCACTGCAGCAACAGTCCTCTCTGGTCAGCTCTAGACCATCTCGAGAGGAACATCCTGGCTGGTGCTTTCCCTCCAAGGATGAAATCAAGGAGAATCTTTTTTTTGGGGGTGGGTGGGGGCCACACCTGACAGTGCCCACTCAGGTCTAACTCCTGGCTTTGTACCGAGGGATCACACCTGGTAGGTCTTGGGGTGCACGGCGAGTGGCCGGCCTGTTATACTATTGCTTCAGCCCTGAAGTCAGGGAGAATTTTAATGAAAAACTTGAGGAACTTGCTGACATTGATCTCAGGCAGCCCAAGACTCCCTTCATAAGGAAGAAGAGCAACTCAGAGACACCCCTGGCCTCATTTCTGCTCTTACTGTGGCTTTCTAGCACCAGCTATGGATGTCCTGGCCTGGTGACGGGGGGAGGCCTTCTCTCTGGATGTTAGTTCCTGTGGCCCAGTAGCACTATCACTATCTTCCCATTCATCATCTATTTGCTAGAGTGGGCACCAGTAATATCTCCATATTCATGGAGACATATCTCCTGTCTCATGCTAGGAGAACCCAAAGGCATCCGCTTGCTCCAGGAACATAAAGAGCCTCAAACCATTATATTAGGTCACGGGAATGACCTAATATAAATGTTACTGGTATTTGGCATATCAAATACGACATGAGCAGCTTGCCAGGCTTGCGTCGTGGGTGGCATACTCTTATAGTCACCTCTAAATAAGGCATTTATTGATGAACCTTGCAGCCACGGGAGCTGGGCTGTGATAGTCTGGTCTGTTGGGTGGAGTTGTGACGAGAGGGAAGTCTGGATGTGGAAATTGGCGGCCCCGATGGAGTGGGGGGGTCGACTGGCTTCTTGTGAGGCTCTGCTGGGGTGGCAGGGCGGGGGCTAGAACCCGCCATGCCTCCTGGGCACCTTCATGAGCGGCTGGGCACAGGTAGAGCAAGTAGCAGCTCTGTCCCATGTCTGAGAGTCTCTGGTTCAGCATACCTGGGCCGGATTAAAAAAAAAAAAAAAAAAACTGCCGCAGGGTGGGTGTCAATGATCCAGGCTGTGATAGTCTGGTCTGCTGGATGGAGTTGTGACAGCACTGGGAATTGTTTGAAAAAAGCACTGGGAATTGTTTGAAAACAAATAAGACCATGAGCATGAGCCAGAGAGATAGTATCGCAGGACAGGGCCTTTGCTTTACACGTGGCCCACCTGGCACCCCATATGTTCCCTTGAGCCAGCCAGGAATGATTCTGGAGTGCAGTGCCAGGATTAACCCAGACCATAGCCAGATGTGATCTTAAAATAAAGACAAATAAGTAAAAACAAAAGCAGGGCCAGAGAGACAGGAATGGGTCTTAAGCACTTGCCTCGAGCATGACAGATTCCAGTTTGATCCCTGGCACTGTATAATGTCTCCTTAGCATCGCCAGGAACGTGATTTATGGGTGTGGACCGGCTCCCTCCTCAAACAGCCAAAATCCAAAACAAACAAAACCAGAAAATGAGGAATATTTAAACAAACACATAAACTAAATCTAAAAGAGGACCAGAGAGATAATACTGCGGTTAAGGAGCTTGCCTGGCATGCAGCTGACCCTGGTTGGATCCCCTGGCACCACTGGGCTTGACTCCAGTTTCCCCACCCCTCCAAAACAAACAAACAAACAAACAAACAACAATAATGAAATACAACAATCAGAGAGATAGTACAGAAGTTAAGGGGCTTGTGTGGCTGACCCTGTTTTCCAGTTCAGGCACCGTATATGATCTCCAGAGCACCACCAGGAATGAGCCTGGACACCAGAGCCAGGAGTAAACCCTGTACATTTCTGGGTGTGCCCCCAAAAGGAAAACAAAAACCTAACTAAAAAATAGGTCTTAAATGGAGTCCATACAACGTTCCATGAAAGCACCAACCTAATTGCAATTTCAATCTGTTTTCAAAGAAGAGATTAAAAATTAAGCAATCTGTGGGGACTGGTGTGATAGTACAGCAGGGAGGGCATTTGCCTTGCACATGACTGACCCAGGTTCAATCTCCAGCATTTCATATGGTCCCCTGAGCACTAGCCAGGACTAATTCCTTGAGTGTAGAGCCAGGAGTAACCCCCTGAGTATCGCCAGGTGTGACCCAATAAGCCAATATACAGTACAATACAACTCAATACAATTTAAAAAAAGCAGTCTGGACAGGGAGGGAAGACCTTCTG
>JAJIBD010009132.1:0-68513 GCA_021461705.1 Cryptotis parvus | reverse complement strand
CCAACACCCAGTTTATACAAGATAATTCTACCTCCCTATAGCCATACCAGTCCCCAATTCAGACAGACTTCCTCTGTGGCAGTTTGAAACTGTAACCAAGGTAAGAAGGTAGGTTAATAAGGCCCAACTGAAGGGACTTTGAGTGATAGAACATGGCTGCCTCTGTTCCTCTCCTAATTCTTTTTATTTTGGAAGGAGTGGGGGTTGTATCACACACAGCAATGCTCAAGGATTACTCCTGGCTCTGTACCAGGAATTACTCCTGGCAGTTCTTGGGGGACCCTAGGGTATGCCAGGGATCGAACCTGGGTGGCCATGTGCAAGACAAGTACTCTACCTATTGAACTATCACTCCGGTCCCCTAATTCTTGTATTAAATAGCTGAAGAACAAAATCAGTTCTCAACCATATCTGGTCATTCCAACTATCTCATAGTTTTTTGCAGTTTTTGCTGGAAATGAGGTGACTGGAATAAATATCTTCCAGTTTTTACTTCTCTTTCTCCTTTCTAACTCAGTGTCTTGCCTTGGTCATACTCATTCTCCTTGTTCTAACCATAGCGGTTTAATCATCCTTTGTAATTTGACCATGCCCTGAGGCTTACCCCATAAACCAATCAGCTTTCAAAGTATTACTTCCAGACTAGGTATTTCTCCTTAGATGAATTCTGGTCAATATAATTATCTTCTTCAGATAGGTTTATACTCAGAATCTGAACAGCTCTATAATAGCACTCAGTCTTGGGAACAAAAAGTCTGATTTTGGAAAAGGTAAAGTAGTCAGAAGAACACTTCTTTGTTAGACAAAAGCTCTCTAATTTCTGAGCTTTGTAGCCAGGCTGCATTCTGCAGTGAAGTAGAATACAATAATAAAATCTAACAATATTAAATAAAAGACTTTAACAATTTTAATACGATTTATAAAAACATTTCTTCTTAAAAACAAATTAACTCATTTATTTGCTGGTCAATTCAGAATCTGTATCAATATATTCATCTAAATCCAAAATACCATATTTTGTTAATTGTACTATGTATTCTATCTGTGCTCTCTTCTGAATGAAAGCTTCTTTTGAGGAAGTACTGCCTTTGTTTTGCTTACTAATGAATCCATATCCTATTGGATGAAAGGGCTAGTTAAGCTTGGGAGCTTTGCTGTTTAATCCACTTACAGTTTAAGCTATTTACATGTTCTTAAGCCAGGGATCATGCTAATGAGATCTCTCTTATGTGTAAATACTGATGGAGGGTGTGGCAGTTACAAGAGTCATTTTAACTCTCAATCAGTAATTTCTGAAATATTACGATAATCTCTACTATGATTTCCATATTATATAGATTGGGCACAATTCCTCTTAATACCACTGGTCCTAGCATGGGACAGTTCGAGTTTACCAGGAAACCACCACCCTGGCTACATTGAGATTATCTTTTTAAGATTAAGGAGGGATCATGCTAGTTTGTCCATCTGGTACCCTGAGACACAGTCATAGCCTCTGAACCCTCTTGACCTTGAGTAGGAAAACAAGCGAATGCATTTTATTATTTAATATAAAATATATTGGGGGGTTCTTTAAAAGTTTAGTGACACTAGCTGCACTATTCACAATAGCTAGAATCTGGAAACAACCTAAGTGCCTGAGAACAGAGGACTGGCTAAAGAAACTGTGGTACATCTACGCTATGGAATACTGTCGGGAGGCACGCCACGGGTCCGGGGTCCCCGACAGTGTCAGGACAGAGGTTCTCTTCTACCTCTGAGGATGCCAGGAGAACAGATGAAAACTCACGAGTCCCGTGCAGTTCCAAAAAGGCTTTTAATAGTACAAAAAATCTTCCACAGCACTCCAATATAATGAACAAACTCTAGCTCTGGTCCGAACTAGACCATACAAAAGAGTCTAAGTCTCCCACCAAAGAGAGAGGATCTCACCCGAGCTGAGTCCTACCCAGAAGATGGAAAAAAAAGGCCAAAGAGCAAAAAGCCAAAGAGCAAAAGCCAAAAGCCAAAAGGCCAAGGCTGAGGAGCCAAAAGTCGAAAGCTAAAAGGCCCAAAAGGCAAAAGTGAAGCGTGAAGAGGCCTCAAGTCAGTCCCTTATATACACCAAAGTAATCCAACTGGGAGGGTCATGTCAACAAAGAACTCTAAACAGAGTGTAGTGCCACACCTTATTGCAGGTATAAACAAAGGTTATGCCAAGGTCTAACCCTTTCTACCAAGATTATCTCTTATGTAAAAATACTGGAGAGAGGGGGCTGGTATAAAGTAATACATCTTAACTTCATGAGCTTCATGTAATCTAGATGGTACCCACAAAGTCCTTCTTATTATTATCTGCACCAGAGTGATTCTGAGTATCTTGTTCTTGTGTACTGAAAGGGTCACACTCGCCTGCTTAGAGCAAACTAGTATGATCCTTCCTATAGTCTTCCTATAGTCTCAGCGTAGCCAGGGTGGTAGTCTCCTGGTAAATTCTAACTGTCCCACATTGGGTGCAGTGGGTATAAAGAGGAGCTGTCCCCAGTCTAGAAAACATAGAAGTCTTAGTAGAAGTATAAGTCAGAAGTTATTCAATCAAGGTGACTTCTGTAACTGCCACACCCTCTAGCAGTGTTTACATAGAAGAGAGGTGAACCTTGACTTAAGTAGATTAAGATGGGAGTGAGCAAAACAACAGAACTCCCAGAATAGCTAAATCTGTCCTCCAACAGAATACTATGCAGCTTTCAGAAAAGACGAAATTAGAAGTTTACCTGCAAATGGATGGACATGGAGACTATCATGCTGAGTGAAATTAGTCAGAAGAGAAAGGGCAGATATATAATGACTGCGTTCATTAATGGGATATAAATAGATGCCAGTGTTTTACTAAATGTGGGAAATGGTAATGTCAAACTAGAACTCACCATTGAATATACACAAAGAGTCTTAAATAATGAACTCTAAATATCTGCAGGGTTAGCCACAATGTATAAAAGAAGAGGGAGAGAGATGCAGAGACAGAGAGAGAAACAGAGAAACAGAGGAAACGGGGGTTCCTGCTATTGAGGCAGCCTAGGGGTGGGCGGGAGGGGGTGAGGTACATTGGTGGTGGGAATGGGGCACTGGAGGAGGGGAGGGTGCTGGAATACTGTATTACCAAGAACCAATTATGAACTCCTTTGTAATTTTATGACTCACGGTGGCAAAATAAAAAAATTTAAAAAAAATAAAGACAAGAAATCTAAAAAAAAATTGGTTTCCTCAAATACCAGTTGTGCCAAGGTGGAATAACTGTTATACCAACCTGTGGCAGAATGGACTCCTGATTTTCCTGGTCCTGCTCATTCTGAAAATATCTTAGAAGTTAAAAAAAATTTAAATGGTATATCAGGATACAATATTATCTTTTCATCTAAATTAATTTTTATAATATTTATAAAAAGTAATGAGATAACCTTGAGAAAATCTCAGTAAAAGGTAAAAAAAGTTTAGTGATATTGAATGACTTGAACCCAAACATGTGTATATCTCAAGGTGGTAGAATAAAAAATTTTTTAAAAGTTTAGTGATACTATTTGTCACCTTAAATATGACATAAGAACTTAACTATTATATAAATTACCCTGTTGCAAATTGTTTTTATTCTATATCATTTAATTTGAAGTTATATTTCCAAGAGCTTGTCCACAGAGTTAAGGTTTTACTGTTTTAATGAGGATTTAGCATTGGCTCAAGTTATCAAATTTCATAAGAGAAAGGATAACATTGGCCCTGGTGAGAGCAGTGGTCAGTTTTCTTTTCCCTCTCTTGCATCAATCTTGACTTTGCCGAATCAAAGTTATTCCCTATTGTTATAGAATAATAATTGCCAATAGTTTTCAAGATTATTCAATTTTATCTGATTTTTCATAGTCCTAATTTGAAAAAAAGTTGAATTTATTTATTCAGTGTATGCTCATTCAGTTTGTGTTTAGTATTGCTCTCTGGGTCAATCACAATGGAGAAAAGCTACTTGGATTATTTTTACTTTCATTTACACCCTTCCACCATTTAAGATAGATTCTGTAGGGGTCGGAGCAATAGCCTAGCGGGTAGGGCATTTGCCTTGCATGCGGCCGGCCTATGCTGGCCCGGGTTTGATCCCCGACATCCCATAAGGTCTCCTGAGCACCGCCAGGAGTAATGCCTGAGTGCAGAGCCAGGAGTGACCCCTGAGCATCACCGGGTGTGACCCAAAAAGCAATAATAATAATAATAATAATAATAATAATAGACAGATTCTGTAGAAAGGTGGTGGTAGGCTTCTATCCTTAGACCCATGGATACAGCATGTTCAGAAGGGATGTGAGTGCACTCTGGGCAGCAAAAATAGAGGACTACCCGTTCATTCCTCTCATCCTTATATCCTTTAACTTAATTTTCCTCACTTCATTTAACAAATATCCACTAAATGCTAATTTAGTACAAAGCAATATGCTACAGTATTAGACTAAGTATTCATATTTTTGTATCAAATCAATTTTTAACAGAAACAGGTGTTCTTAGTTTCTATAATCATAACCCAGTCTTCCTTTCATTTAGTTTTTGAGTCACGGCATGGAAAAATCTTCAAGCCCTGGTTTATTTGCACCATCTTCGTATATATGAATCAGGTTTATTTTATCTCTTGCTGCTCTTCTAGCCCTCCCTAATCTGTCAGGCAGTTCTGAATCTATACCATCAGGCATGTTTGTTCTATTTCTCTATCCTTTTATCATGGTTCCATTAACTCATACCCAAAGATGTCAAGAGAATAAAGAGCCCAATAAAACCAAAGAATATACTTTCAGATTTAAAAAGAAGGAAACATAGAAGAAATACATAAATCATGCTGTATGACAATAGCCTAGAAGATTGCACTGGAGGATCTTTGTGTTTTTCTGTAGAAGAAAAAGAAAAAATGGAATTTCCATGTCTTGCATCAACACTTGACAGTTGAAGTTATTGTATATTGGAAAGCAAAAAAGGAAGATGACATCAGGAATTATTTTCTTTGAAATAAACACAGCTCTGTGAAGGTTGACCACAGTTTCTCTGGTGCTGATCTTATAAGGATTATTTAAATATGGATCTCATCTACGTTTGTCTAAGAAATTCTTAATCATGAACTTTTTCTCCTCATAAAATATGGTCCTTTACAACATGGGCTTGGTGGGCCAATTTCCTATCACTTAATGTCACAAGTATATAATGGAGACTCATGTCTCAATGAACTCTTCCCCGATAAACAGAAGGCGCTTGTCCAAGAGTAATAAACACCTGGCACATAGGTGGCTAGGAGCTCAAATAAAGATAAATTTGTTAGCCTGACCTAAATGTTCTCCGGATCTCAAATTAATCTAATGTTATCTGACATTTGGCACTTTCTCTGTCTAAACAAGAAAGACCCCTCTTTGGTCAGGGTCTCATCACTCTTTTTCAAGAAGTAATTGCTGTTTTGCCTCCTGCAGCTTACCTGCAGTTTCAGTTGCATGAAACATGATTACCAGCTGTAGCATCAAGCCCTGCTGTCCTTCTAAAACATTGGCTCCTGGAATTAATACTAACGTAAGACTAAGCTGAACAGCAATGGGGAACATTTTATTTTTAATTTTAGATTCTTTCCATGTCTGGAATAGGAAATAAATTATATTAGCATTTAAAAATGTGCCTTAGAGATCTCTTAATTCATGCTCATAGTTTTACAGTTGAGGAAACTTAAGACTCCAAAATATAATTTCCCAAGGTCACACAAGTCTTAGTGACAGACTACTAACTTATTCTAGAACATAATTTTATTTTACCTTAATTAAGGAGAATGTGAAACAGTTTAACTGTTCAAAGTACGTTCTATACATTTAAGTATGCTTAGTTATAACAAACATCTTTTCCTTTCAATAGAAAATGAAATTAGCAAGCAGTCAGAAAGCTTTCCTGCCAGCTTCTATAGATTCACTAGTTAGTAGTTACCTTACTTTTGTAGAAAATAAAGATTAAGTACACCAATTTTTAAGAGGGAAATGACAAGGCAGAGAGGAAGAGAAACCAATAAGAGCATCACTGGTTACTAGAACTGAGCATTGGATGTAGGCAAAGGGATTTACATGATAATCCTTAAATGTATGTAGGGCAAGCCACAATGTATAAAGAAGGGAGTGTGAGAGAGAGAGAGAAGAGTAAAAGTGCCTGCTATAGAGGCAAGGCTAGGGGAGGGGAAGGAATCTGGGACATTGGTGGTGGGAAATGGGCACTGGTGGAGGGATGGGTGCTAGAACACTGTATGACTAAAACCCAATCATAAATATCTTTGTAATTGTATAGCTCACGGTGGTATAATAAAATAAAATTTCAAAAAAGAAAACTCAAGAGAGAAAAAAGAGCATCACTGACTATAAATGCAGAAAACACCTGCCTCAAACCTTCTAAAATGCATAAGAACAAAACTACATAAAACTACTAGCACTACTACTATTATTTAATCCAAGTGAAATCTTCCTATACCTTTCCAGGACCAAATTCTGCAAAATGGCTTAAATCTTTTCAAAAAGTTATGTACCTTTTCTGATCAAAGCCTCCTGTGTTTTTCTGGAGGCCTAGAACCAGCAGAGTGGCTTGCTGGCTTCCAAGACTGCCACGAAAGCTCTTCCTCCTAATTCCAGTTTGTGCTTACCTGAATTTACCTACACTAGATATTTTTATGGTAAAACAGTGCCGGCCACTACAATCACCTTGCATGTGTCCTGTTGGATGACAGGTTTAGCTAGTCTGGGAGTTTTGCTGTTTTACCCACTCACAGCTTAATCTACTTACATGTTCTTAAGTCAAAGCTCATTCAAATGAGATCTCTCTTCTATGTAAACACTGCTAGAGGGCGTGGCAGTTACAGAAGTCACCTTGACTCTGAATAACTTCTGATTTATTATATATCTACTAAGACTTCTATGTTTTCTAGATTGGGCACAGCTCCTCTTTATACCCACTGCACCCAGTGAGGGACAGTTAGAATTTACTAGGAGATTACCACCCTAGCTACATTGAGACTATAGAAAGACTATAGGAAGGATCATACTAGTTTGCTCGGCAAGCAGGCCAATATGAACCTTTCAGTATACGGAGAACAAGATGCTCAGAATCACCCTGGTGCAGATAATAAACAAGAAGGACCTTGTGGGTACCATCTCGATTATATGAAGCCCATGAAGTTAAGATGTATTACTTTATACCAGCCCCACTCAAGTGTTTTACATAAGAGATAATCTCAGGGACCAAAGTGATAGCACAGCATTAGGGTATTTGCCTTGCACGTGGCTGAATTGGGCTCGATCCTTGGCATCCCATATGATCCCTTGAGCACTGCCAGAAGTAATTCTTGAGCGAAGAGCCAGGAGTAACCCCTGAGCATTGCCGGGTGTGACCCAAAAAAGCAAAAAAAAAGAAGAAGAAGAAGAGGAGGAGGAGGAGGAGGAGGAGGAGGAGGGAGGAGAGGGAGGAGGAAGAGGAGGAGAAGGAGAAGGAGAAGGAGAAGGAGGAGAAGGAGAAGAAGAAGAAGGAGGAGGAGGAGGAGGGAGGAAGAGGAGGAGGAGGAGGAGGAGGAGAGAAGGAGGAGGAAGAGGAGGAGGAGGAAGAAGAGGAGGAAGAAAGAAGAAGAAGAAGAAGAAGAAGAAGAAGAAGAAGAAGAAGAAGAAGAAGAAGAAGAAGAAGAAGAAGAAGAAGAAGAAGAAGAAGAAGAAGAAGAAGAAGAAGAAGAAGAAGAAGAAGAAGAAGAAGAAGAAGAAGAAGAAGAAGAAGAAGAAGAAGATTAGTCCTCTTTGTTTATACCTGTAATAGGGTGTGGTACCACCCTTCTACACTCTGTTTAGGGTTCTTTGTTGACAGGATCCCTCCCTGTCTACAGATAGGATTACTTTTGGTGTATATAAGTGGACTGACTTGAGGCCCCTGCCCCCCTTTTTTTCCTACTCTTTCCTTTGGGTAGGACTCCTCTCAGGTGAGATCCTCTCTCTTTGGTGGGAGACTTGGGCTTTCTTGTATGGTTTTAAGTTCTGACCAGAGCTAGAGTTCTTTCATTATATTAGATTGCGGTGGTAGAGCTTTTGTACTATTAAAAGCCTTTTCAGAACTGCCTGGACTTGTGACATCCTGTTCCCCTGTCGGCCTCGGAGGTAGAAGAGAACTTCTATCCTGATACTGTCGGGGATCCTAGCGGCTCCCCGACAGTACCCCAAAAAAAACAAAAGTACAAGGGTCTGTGTTATTACTATACTCCTAAAAAATCTCTGGGCCACTGACTTTTGGGTGTTGATTTTGTATCCTGCCACTCTACTATATGCGTCTATTGTTTCTAGGAGTTTTTGGTAGAGAGTTTAGGGTTCTCTAGGTATAACATCATGTCATCTGCAAATAATGATAGCTTGACTTCTTCCTTGCCTATCTGGATGCCCTTGATGTCCTTTTTCTTCTCTGATTGCTATGGCAAGTAGTTCCAGTACTATATTGAATAATAGAGGTGAGAGTGGGCAACCTTGTCTTGTCCCTGATCTCAGGGGGGAAGGCTTTCAACTTTCCCCATTTAGAATGATGCTTGCTGTGGGCTTTTGGTAGATGGCTGTAACTATCTTGAGGAAAGTCCCTTCAATTCCCATTTTCTGGAGCGTTTTTTAATCATGAACGGGTGCTGGATCTTGTCAAATGCTTTTTCTGCGCCTATTGAAAGGATCATCTGGTTTTTTATTTTTTCTTTTATTGATATGATGTATTATGTTGATTGACTTGCGAATGTTGAACCATCCTTGCATTCCCGGGATGAATCCTACTTGGTCATGATGTATAATCTTCTTGATGAGTCTTTGGATTCTGTTTGCTAGTATTTTGTTTGAAGATCTTAGCATCCGTGTTCATCAGGGAGATTGGTCTGTAGTTTTCTTTCTTTGTGTTGTCTCTCCCTGCTTTGGGTATCAGGGGTGATATGTGCCTCGTAGAAGCTGTTTGGGAGTGTTTCTGTTTCTTCTATTTCCTGGAAGAGCTTGAAAAGGACTGGCAGTAGGTCCTCCTTAAAGGTTTGGTAGAGTTCACTAGGGAATCCGTCTGGACCTGGGCTTTTGTGTTTGGGCAGACTTTTAATTACTGTTTCTATTTCCTCGATGGTGATGGGTTTATTCAGGTATTGGAGGTCTTCTTGTTTCAGCCGTGGGAGGTTATAGGACTTCAGGAATTGATCCATTTACAAATAACGAAAGAGAAGAAAAGGATATTAAGGAAACTATTCCATTCACAATTGTGCCACAGAAAATCAAATACCTAGGAATCAACTTACCCAAGTATGTAAAGGACCTGTACAAAGAAAACTACAAGACACTGCTCCAAGAGATAAAAGAGGACACAAGGAAATGGAAACACGTTCCCTGTTCATGGATGGGGGAGAATCAACATTGTCAAAATGGTAATACTCCCTAGAGCTCTGTACAGATTCAATGCAGTCCCTATGAGGATACCGATGACATTCTTCAAAGAAATTGACCAGAAGCTCCTGAATTTTGTATGGAACAATAAACCCCAAGGATAGCTAAAGCAATCCTCGGGAAAAAAGAAGATGGGGAGGCATCACCTTTCCCAACTTCAAACTGTACTACAAGGCAGTAGTAATTAAAACAGCATGGTATTGGAATAAAAACAGACCTGTGGACCTATGGAATAGAATTGAGTATCCTGACACCCAACCTCAAACACATGATCATTTAATCTTTGATAAAGGTGCAATGAGTCTAAAATGGAGTAAGGAAAGCCTTTTCAACAAGTGGTGTTGGGAAAACTGGGCAGCAACATGTAAAAAAAATGAATTTGGACATGTGTCTAACACCATGCACAAAAATCAGATCAAAATGGATTAAAGATCTCAATATCAGACTTGAATCCATAAAGTACATTGAAGAAAATATAGGAAAAACCCTCCACGACATTGAAGCTAAAGGCATCTTCAAAGGTGAAACATCACTAACAAAGCAACTAGAAGAAAAGATAAACATATGGGACTACATGAAACTAAAAAGCTTCTGCACCTCAAAAAGAAACAGTGACTAAGATACAAAAGCAGTCCACAGAATGGGAAAGAATATTCACCCAACACCCATCTGATAAGGGGTTAATATCCAGGATATATCAGGCACTGGTAGAACTTTACAAGAAGAAAACAAACAACCCCATCAAAAAATGGGGAGAAGAAATGAACAGAAACTTCAGCAAGGAAGAAATTCGAATGGCCAAAAAAAACGTTATGAAAAAAATGCTCATCATCACTAATCATCAGAGAGATGCAAATCAAAACAACAATGAGATACCACTTTACACCACAGAGACTGGCACATATTCAAAAGAGCAAGAACAACAAGTGCTGGCGTGGATGTGGGGAAAAGGGGACACTCATCCATTGTTGGTGGGAATGCCGGCTGGTACAGCCTTTCTGGGAAAACAATATGGACTTTCCTCCAAAGACTAGAAATTGAACTCCCATTTGACCCAGCCATACCACTCCTGGGAATCTACTCTGGGAAACCAAAAATACGCAGCGGAAACACCATCCCTACTTTTATGTTCATAGCAGCATTATTCACAATAGCCAGAATCTGGAAGCAACCAGAGTGCCCGAAAATCGATGACTGGATAAAGAAGCTTTGGTACATCTACACAATGGAATACTATGCAGCTGTTAGGAAAAATGAAGTTATAAAATTTGCCTATAAATGGATGGACATGGAGAAGATTATGTTGAGCGAAATTAGCCAGAAGGAGAGAGACAGATACAGAATGACTGCATTTATTTGCATGGCATAAATATATATGTACATATTATGATACCAATATCCAAGGTCAAGTGAAGCATATATCGGGAGGTCTTGTCAAGGGTGGAAATTATCACAAGCGTGTGGGGAGTCAGAGTTTAGGAAGACAGAAAATGGAACAGGGTGCTAATAATAGTCGAGGGTACTAATGCCAACCTAGAACTGAGCATGAAATGGAGGCAAAAGGATTCACATGACAACCTTTTAATGTATGTTCTGTAATCCATAGTCTGGAGGGGAAGGAAAAGAAAGAGAGAGAGAAAGGCAAAGGAGATAAAGAACCTGCCATGGAGCAGGGGCTGGGTTAGGGGGGAGGGAACCGGGGATGTTGTTAGTGGGAGATGGGCACTGGTGGAGGGGCGGGTGCTGAAACACTGTATGACCAAAACCCAAACATGAACTTTTTAATTGTATATCTTTTTATTTGTATGGAGATGGGCACTGGTGGAGGGGCGGGTGCTGAAACACTGTATGACCAAAAACCCAAACATGAACTTTTTTAATTGTATATCTTTTTTTATTCGTATATCTCACGGTGGTATAATAAAATACTTAAAAAAAAAAAAAAAAAAGAAATCTCTGGGCCAGTGGTATTTCCCTTGTTTTATCACTAGGGCTACTTGGTCCACTTTTCAGTTTTGTATATCATTTTACATACTCCACAGGATTACCATAGAACTCTACAGATTTTCGCAAGTATCTGCAGTATCTGCTCCTTTTATGTATTCTGAAGCAACAGTTTTCTGAATGATTCCATTTAACCACATATCAGGATCTATGCTCCTGAGGAATTCATATTTTTTTTAATTTTAAGTTTTCTCGTCTTAGGACAGTTTATCCTTGAATTTGTTTAAATATTAATAAAGAGAGACTTGTTGATCTTTCTATATTCTGCTCTAGGCATACTTATAGGAATCGTAAATACAATACAACATGGCAAAAAAAAAGCTTGAATTTGTGCTTATGCGTTTCTGGCCATGCTCACTGATGCTCGGGGGCCTACACCTGGCAGGTGCTGCAATTAGAAACCACTGTTGCTGCTGCTGCCCTCCAGCAAGATAAATGCTTTAACCTTTGTACTATCTCACCTGCCCATTGTTGATGAATCCCAGACATAAATTGAGCAAGAAAAGGAGGAATGCAAAAGGCTACTTGGTGGTAATCTCCATATTTATTTAGTTCAAAGGGAATAAACCTAATCTACGATGACAAGAGTCAGATAATGGTTATTTTTGGCAGGAGTATCAACTACAAGTTGATGTCAACCCAAAGTCAGATAGCTCCAATGGTAAGTCCCTTTGTGTCTTCATCCTTATAGTATCTCTCCAGCTCCTCTGTGTGGCTTCTTCACTAAATCTAATGTTTTTATAACAAGTTTATCTAGATTATGCATGAACCTAGTATTCCATTCATCTTACTGGATAAATAATACTTCATTGTGCATATAAAACTTCATTGAATCACTTATCGATTGATAATTGGAAAATTTTAATTTTTTTGGTTTTATAATACTTCTATGAATATTTTTGTAAGAATTTTCTATCGTACCATGTTACATTCCCATAGGCAATGTATGGGGAATTAAGTCTTCACTTCCTTGACAACACTAATTACTATAACGTCAATTAGATTTTTATTGTAACTATACTAGTGCATGTGAATTAGTATCCCATTGTGATTTCATTTACATTTCCCTAAATATCTGTTATTGAGCATAATTTCCTAATGTTGATTGTTAGGTGGCATGCCCTACTGAGCTTATGTGAAGAACTACTCTGCCTTTAGGGAATCTCTGGAGCAGACACAATGGGAGCATGTGCAGAATTGGATTTATTTTATATGGCATAAATATCCTTATTATGAATCTTGCTTGGTCCAGTTCAATACTCTTCCTATACCCATGGGTATCCACAAGGGGCATACATATAGATATTCCAAGAGTTCTTGGCCATGTTGGATCAACCATAATGTAATCAGTTCTAGTTCAAAGAGACATGCCAGTGCACCTCTGGGCAAACTGATGTCTCTGATTCTAAATGTAATGCAAGGTGAATTTTTCCGTCGGATTTTGTACCTTAGTGGGATCTAGAGTCTGGAATCAGCTGACTATATATTCATAGTAAGAAGTATTAGTGCCATTCTCTACAAATTAACATTCTGAACTGCTTTCTGGCTCAGAGATGCAGTCCCTCCCCACTCTGCTAGGAAGATTGTATTGCAGGGAGTCAGCTCTGGCATTGTGAAGCTTGAGCCAAAGGGCCCACCTGAAGATTTGCTTTTCAATATGGTCATTTACCTGCTTCCTCTCTAGATAGCCCAGCCCACGATGGGCTGGGCTGGAAAGGTTTTGGCGGGCTTCTATCTATAAAATAAGCTAGGAGAAAGGAGCAGGGGCTTTTTGGCCATTTTGTCTCCTCTTCGCCCTCTGTCTCCTCTCTCCTTCTCTTGGTTCTTTTCTGTTTGGCCTTAGCATGTGGTAGCTGCCATCTTGGCCTTCTTGGCCTAGGATTCTAAACCTACACTTTGCCAAGTCCCAGCTAGGAACCTAATATCCAGGCTTTTTGTATTACTGGATTGTATACCAGAACAAGTGTGAGTAAAGTCTTTTGGAACTCTGCTGGATTCTCACGTCTTTCTCTGTCCACCAGCCACTGATCCCCAGGGCAGAAGGGAATCCCTGAACCTGCTCCTAGATTTTTGTCAGGAAACCAGAGGTTCTCCGACAATTGATCATGTTATTTGTCTTTTTTGGAGGGCTGTTTGTTTATATTACTGTCATTTTTATTGGATTATTTACCACTAAGTGATGGAGTAGATCCTACCCAGCATTGCTTAGGACTTACTTCTGGCTTGGGTATATAAGCAATGCCAGGTATTGAACTAGACTTTTTTGTATTCAAGGCAAGAACTTTGAATTATCTCTCTAGCAAGTTATTTATCCTATCAGTGGATTGTAAGGATACTTTATATATTCTGTAAAAGCCTCTCATTTGGGACTTGGTATATGATCTATAAATATTTCCCCCTTCAAATAATGGTATCTTTTGAAACACACATGTTTAAACACTTAGTATAATTCAATTTTTATTTTTTTTTGCCACCTATGTTTATGTCATAGTTTAAAAACGTTTTTAAATCAATCACAATGATTTATACCTCTTTTGTTGTCTGACTTCTTATGTTTAGATTTGTGAACAAGTGGTAATATTTTTCATAAAGTATGACCCAATTAATCTTTTTATATGTTACTTACCCAGTTATTTTGTAACTACTTGTTGAAAACACTGTTTCCTCTTGTTGAATCATCTTGCATTTGTGTTGCAAAACAAACTGACCAAGAGTAATAATTTATATGTAAGTGTTTGGTTTATTCCTTTTGTCTATAGTTCTGTCCTTATGCAAATAGTACACTGTATTGATTAGTGTTTGCAATCAACCTTTTGAAATAAAAAATTGTTGTCTTCCAATTTTATTCTTTATCAAGACTATTTTGACAGTTTTTGTTTATTGATTTTCACATGAAGTTTTTAAAGCTAAGAGGTATCCACAGTGTTATAATAAAATGCTTTTTAAAAAATGTTAAGAGATATCATTTTTATTTATTTTTTATTTTGTGGGTCACACCTGGTGGTGGTCAGATGCTACTCACAGCTCTATAATTGGGGATCACACAGTGCCAGGATTGAATCTAGGTCTCCCACATGAAACTTGTGTGCTAAGTGGTTTCAGATCCACTTCTCATAATTTACACAACAGACTTATCAACTCTTTACCAAATAAAAAGGAATCTCATATTTTAGTAGGAATGTATACATACGGCAGATTAATTTAAGCTGTATTTCTATATTAATATTTTCTTCCGGTCATGAACAAGAGCATAAGAACTCTTCATTTTATTTTTATTTAGGTGGTTGTGAGATTTTGAGTTATAAGAAATAGACATTTGGTGATTCAGATAACTCAGATATTTTTCTTATTTATCAGATCTTTTGTGTGTGTGTATTTTTAATTTTAATATTTTATTATACCACCGTGAGTTATTTATCAGATCTTTATCCATGATTCCCGATTCACAGCTCCCAAAAACGTAGGCATTTCTAAATAGAGTGATAAAAGGGTGTCTTATTGTGTGAATGAGGTGTCTTTTGAAAAACCAGAGGGTGGAGCCAGTTGCCAGGAAATCATTCCTAAGATTGGAGAGTTGGAACTTCTAGTTCCTCCCGTTTTGCCCAAGGGAGGAAGCCTGAATAGATTTTACTTGCCAACGGCCAATAATTTAAATAGTCATGTTTAAATTATAGATCCTGTTTAAAAATCCGGGAATATGAGGCAGCAGAGGTGTACAGGGGTTAAGGCATATGCCTTGGATGTAGTTAAACCCGGTTTGATTTCTGGTTTCTCAAGCATTGCTTTGAAGATCTCTCAGCATCAGAGAACATGGCCCTGGAGGCTCTTGAACACCACCAGGGTGACCCACATAATGTCAGGCCCCAGGATCAGGGGGCTCTTCTTCATGTTGACTATGAGCTAGTTGACCAATAATCTCAACTAGGGACCAGGGCTTCCTGACGGCTGTTTGGGATCCCCTGCACTGGCCTCTCACCCCGCAACCCTAACAAATTTTCAACAAGTCAGATATTAGGGATCATCCAGGTTATGGAATCAGGGTTTTTCCATGGGGACAGAACTCCTTCCGTTGTAAAGAAATGGGCCCAAGTGAGGATAAAGTTAAGTACTGAGGGCCCTGACTCAGTCTGTCTGGGTTCACGTACCAAGGAAAGAGTTTGGAAGGATGCTAAAAACAAAAATAAAACAATCACGAATGGTAACAACAGCAACAACAAAGTTTATTTAAGAAGAAAAATAGCATGTGTTCAAGAAAGAAATGAGTACCCCCTTCTACAATGAAATCGAGGATATATATGTTTGTGGATTAGCAGATTTGGGGGGTGAGATGAGTCAAAGGCAAGCTCTTTTGTTAGTCAATGGTTTTGTCCTAAAGACAAGGTAAAGCAGAGATTTAAGTGTTGTTAGACAGAAAGTCGTGTGTGATGTAAGAGGAAGTCGGGTACTGTCAGCTGATAGCCTAGTAGACGGTTAAGGACATTTGCTCCAAAGGGTTACATAATTGGGCGGGGGATGTGAAACACAGGACATCTCTTTCAATTTTTTATTCCACTTCACATAGGATCACAGAGCACTTAGCCATGTTACCATCTCACTTTTCTTAGGACTTGGCCTAAATTTCTCTTTACTCGATGTCAGTTTACAGCTCTGAGACTGACTGACTAACTGACAGTATCAGGTACAGAACCAGAGGCTCTGAACTCCCTTTAATACTCTCTTCAGACTATTTCCCTGCTGTGTCCTTAGACAAGCTCAGCCAACCCTTCTCTCTGCTCCTCTAACTCTCTGCCCTGTCAGGCTCTCTGCTCCTCCAACTCACTCCTGCCCGCCAGGCTGAGAACCCAGTCTCAACTGACAACTCAACTGCTTTTTCAGATCTTTATGTCTCCATAATTCGGATATTGGCCATCCCTTTAATGAGTACAAGCCATCCCTTTAAGGAATCTCTTAAATCTCTTAAAGGGATCCAACAACTTGACTGTTGATTTGTTTCTTTTGTAATAAATCTGTGATGTAGTGAGTAAATGGTTCCCGGAGCTCTGTGAGCCCCTGTAGCAAATTAATTAAACCTAAGGAAGGGGTGAGAGACCCCTCCACTCTGCTGCCCATTAATCAGAAACACAAATATTAACAGGAGCTTGAACCTGACTTCTAGATTGGAAGATGATTCCGTCTACTGAGCCCTTGATCTGTGGAATTGAATATTGTCTCCACGCAAATTGTGAGAACAAAGTTGAAGCCTGGGGCAGCATACTGCTTGAAAATTGGTGGACAGCGAGGCCTGAGGGAAATCCCAGTTTGGGTCCCTGGCATCTCATTTGGCTCCGTGAGGGAGCCAGGAGTGATGTTATTTTAGCTTGCATTTTGGACTCTGAGCTCAGAGTCAGAAATTACCCTTGAGTACAGCTGGGTGTGACCAAATAAAAGAAAAAATTGCGGTTGGTATGGGAAGCTTTACCACACACTCTTGCTGAAATGAGATAGGAAAAAACAGGAGTCAGTTTTGCATGTTTTTGTTTAATGATTTTTTTCAATAATAATCTATATTTTAAAAAGTTTACTTCTGTTCCTGATTTGTTGTCTGTATGTTAATTTTTACCCTACGTACTTCACTTGTCTTCCCATTGTTCATCAATTTGCTCGGCGGGTGCCAGTAACAACTACATTCGTTGGGAATGAGGTCCGTTATTGTTACTCTTTTTGGCATATCGAATACACCACAGGTAACTTGCCAGGCTCTGCCAACCCTACATACTTAAAAAATTCAATTACTGGTTTTAATAGGTGTTTTTGTTGTTAATTACTTTTTAGTGTTTTTTGTAATAATATATATTACATATATAGTAGTAGTTTCATTATAAATTGAGATAGTTTCATTTCATCCTTTCCAGTCTGATGTCTTTTATTTATTTTTCATTTTAAAATGAAGAATGTTTTTAAATTTTCATTTTCTAACCTATATATTCTAACTAATTCTTCAAGTATAATATAATTATGGTAGCAAATATTTTTTCCTTATTTCTAATCATGAGGGTTGTCATTTTTCACCATTGCGTGGTATTAGCTTAGCTTTGGTAGACAATCATTATTGGGTTGAGGGACCTCACTTATATTTTCAGGTTTTTTAATTTTAAATTGATACAATTATATTTTATTTTTTATATTGGGGCCACAGCTCATGGTACTTGTGGCTTACTCTCGACTCTGTGCTCAGGGTTGTTCCTAGCAGTGCAGGGGGGACCATCTATGAGGAATGAGCTGGGTTTGAATGAAAAAGAGAGAGAAGTCCCTTAACCCCTGTATTAACTCTCACAACTCTCACAACTTTCACTTTTAATTGTCTTTTTCCATGAAAGTAAAGCACTTGGGTTTTGCCAAGTGCTTATTCTGCATATATTGAAAAGATCACATGAATTTTTCCTTTATTAATGTGAGGTATTACATTGACTTTTGTCTGTTAAATAATATATGCATCTCTGAGATAAAACATATTTCATTATGTGTATGATCTTTTTCTATGTTGCAGGATTTGGTTTATGTTGTTGAGTATTTTTACTTCTATATAAGAAGCAAATGAATACTCACTCCTTTTAGGTACTAGTATTTTTTGTGAATTTTTTGCCAGCTTTTTTTTTTTTTGGTAGCAAGTTAACATTGAACTCTTAAAATAAGTTGGGAGATATCTTCTCTTCTGTTTTTTGAAAGAGTTTTTCAGAGGGTTGATGTTAATTCTCATTTAAGCATTTATTAAATTCACCCAAATATGATTTCCTTTATATACTTAAATGGTATGGTTTTAACATGATGTTATTTTCGTTTGCATTTCTTTAATAACTAGCAAGGTTAAACATTTCCCCATATGCTTGCTTGCTAATTATTTCTGCTGATTTGTTCATATCCTTTGCTCACTTTCATATTGAGGTTTCAGTGTTTTTCTTATCAGTTTTTAGAATTTACTTTTTTTTAGAATTTGCAGTTTTTACTACTCTAAAATGTCCTTCAGATCTTATATTATGATCTAGTTAAGTTTTTATTGGCTAGAAGTAGTCCCATATTTTAAGTATTTGGAGTACAAGTCAGATTTTTAAAAATCATTTCCTTTTATAAACAATTCTCACAATTTTATCCTATTGGCATATAAAATTATTCCATACTCAGGAAAGGAAAAAGGAGGTCAAATCTAATTAAAAACAACCATATTCCCTGATGCTCAAACCAACAAAAAACAACTGTGTTTTCTTGAATATTTTTTCATTTATTTTTACTAAATAATAAATGGCATTTTATATCAAGTCCTGTGGTTTTGCCATTCCTCTGAATTCCTCTTAAGAGATCATTTTTTCAAGTGAGTTTGCTTTATTGGATACCATGGTATTGTTTTTAATCCTTGGAAGACATCAAAATGGGAATCAAAGAAACTTTTTTTGCTGATTTTATTTGGGGAAGTGGGCAGGGACGGGGCATACTTGGTTACACATTAAGGGCTATTCCTGACTCGGGTTCAGAGGTCACTCTCCAGAAGTGCTCAGCAGACCTTCATGCTGGGTATTGAACCCAGGCCTCCTGCATGCAAGGCATGAGCTCCAGCCCTTTAAGCTATTTCTCTAGCCTGGAAATCAATTTAACCACTACCTGCATTTAAAAATTAATTTCCTTCATGTTAATGAGGGAAGCTGATGAGTCCTCTATAGTCTCTCAACGTTTTTCCAACAGTGGCTTCCATCGACTTTGCTTCCTTCCTGTGATCCTCCTGTCCTACCAGTTGCCCCTAAGTCTCATGCCATGGCCCATTTATGCTGTTTTCACAAATATTCTCCTTGGGGTACAATTGGAATAGTCATATACCCCATTGTAGAGAAACACTGCTTTATGGTGTCAGTCATTCCATTAGGAATTGAATTAAAGTTGGGGTTTGAGATAACTCAAAGGACAGGGGTGCATGTCTTGCATGTAGAAGACTTGGGTTCTATCTCTAGCATGTCCTGGTTCCTAGAATATCAAGCAAAGAATAGTTCCTGAGCACCACCATGTGCCACCAAAAACCAAATTAAAAAAATTCATTAATACGACATAAATAGATACCAGTGTTTTACTAAATGTGGGAAATGGTAATGGCAGATTAAAACTCACCATTGAATACATACAAAGAGACTTAAGTGATAAACTCTAAATATCTGCAGGGCTAGCTACAATGTGTAAAATAAGAGGGAGAGAGATGCAGAGGCAGAGAGAGAGACAGAGAGAGAAAGAGAGGAAACTGGGGTACCTGCTATTGGGGCAGCCTGGGGGTGGGCGGGAGGGGTGGGGTACATTGGTGGTGGAAATGGGGCACTGGTGGAGGGATGGGTGCTGGTATACTGTATTACCAAGAACCAATTATGAACACCTTTGTAATTGTATGTTTCACGGTGGTATAATAAAAAATTAAAAAAAAAAAAGAAAAATAATTCGCCACCAAATAAAAAAAAGAGTAATAGACGAGTTAGTACAAGATACAAATGGCAGATTTTAATCTAAAATACTTCATTATAAATATATTATTTTTTGAGTATATCTGGAAAAGTTTTATTCCACATAAAATTTTTTGTAGGGGTTATGTGAGTATGTGAGGTGGATGGCTGTGAGTAAGTTCAAGTGCTGGAAAGAAACTGGAAAGAAATAAAACGCATATAGCCACAACGAGCAAATTTTACTAGCACAGATTAAGAACCAAATCACTTTTAAAGTCAGCCTCAAGAAAGTAATTTAAATTGGTTAGTGTAGATTTTACCTTGCTTTTTTGTACTGTTATATAAAACTGCCATTGTCAGATTTGTATCTCCTATTCTCTTGTCACGTTAAATGTATATGCACAGTTATGAAATGTCTTGTTGCAGGCATATAGAAAAAATGTCATGATGATTATGTGGCAGGTGGGGAAATTTTACTTTGTTTCAATCATGCACGTGTTTTCTTTTTCTTTTATTTCTCTGGATGGATGGTATATTACCATTCTTTCAATAAATCTAATTCTTTCAAAGAGCCTCCCCATAGAATATGTATCTATATGTACAATTTACCCAAATATTGCTGTTGCTAAAAGCTTGGTAGTATATTAAGTTAAAATTCTGCAAGCTTCCCCTAAGCTATCATTCTCCTTTCACTTTTGTGAACAAGGTAAGGTTGCAGGTTCTGCTGCTTTTCTGAGCATATGAATATTGTCCAAAGCACCTGCACGCCTGGGCCTCAGTTTCTCCGTTCTCAGTGGGATAGCTTTTTCCTTTCACACTTGTTAAAAGGACCTATCCAACTTTCATAGCAGTCCTTTAAGAAGATGTTGCAAGAATAAAATTACTGTCTAGAGGTCCGGTAAAAGTCAGCATAGGATGGAGAAGCCTCATCAAGGATCCAGCCTTGACCTCTCTGTGGCCCAGCCACTTCTATCGCCCCTTGTTCATTAACTAGAAATATCACTCCAGGTGAAGGGAACGAGAGCCCATAAAAGCCCTGAAGTGCTATGACTGTAAAGCCAGTAGTAACCAGGAAAGCACTAAGTGCTAAGTCTACCAAAAATTCTCAGATTCACTTTTCTTCATTAATCTGCATGAAGGAGCTTTCTTCGGCTGATAAACACAGCAAGACTTTACTCTTCAATTGTGCTTGGATCTTGATTAACAGAATAACTGGAAGATTTGGTGAGGAGGAATTGAAGATTATTTTTATACCATTTCTCATTATTTTGTTCCTCAAGACTATGTTATCTGTTATTTGTCTTAAAGTATTGATATCAACACTTAGCCATCTGCTTCCTTTTGAAGGAGAAAAATTTATGAATCACTGCTTTGAAACTTTTACTCAATGGAAGTTCCCATTAATGTTTGACCTACTGTTAATGGGAATATTTTTTCCCCAAATCTCAGAGAAATCTACCCTTTATTCACCTCACTCAAATTATCATTAAATTAGGAAGTACATTAACACAGCTAATAATTGCTACTGGGTCATCAGAACTTGAAGTACATAATATGCATTGCTACTAATAAGCCCAGGAACAGAGGCCAACAGTTGGGTTTTCATACAAACTAAAAGCTTCTAAAATCTTGAACAGAGGAAACTGCCTTTCAACTCTTTACATCTAGTGACATGGATATGTTTTATTCATCCAGGGAGTACACTTTTCTCTCTATACGCAACTTTCTTATCACCATGAAGCTTCCGATAAGCGTCAACACTGTGCCTTCATGTTATCTCTTTCTACAAGTGCAAGCCCTTCTCAGAACATCAGCAAGAGTAAGAAAATGAAAACTTGAAAACAACTTGAAGAAATGGAAAACCTCATTTCTCATTACAGAGTTTAATGGAACCAAAAGTTTCCCCAAAGTTTGATGCGAACTAATAAGGCAGCAAGACCTGAACTGATAAAAGATTACTTAAAAGTATTATCTATCCTACTTGATATGAATTTTCATTCATCATTCTACAGAAATAAAATGTGCTTGATTACAGACCTGTTAGATATGATTTAGGATATATCAGTGTGCTTCAAAAAGATATATACATTAAATAATCTTCATGGACTAAGGATTCCTAATTCTAAATACTTCTTCCTTCAAAATTTTCTATAAGGAAATGTTAAATGTGTATTACTAATCTTTCTACTTATGTTATATGTAACTACTCCAGACATATTTACTTTATATAGTATTACATTGGCCTGTATTACTGATCCTAATTTCCTCTGCTGTACTCATAAATTGTAACATCACAATTTTATCCAGTGTTAGTTCTGATAGCTGAGCACGGCTCATGATACTATATAGTGAAATATGTATATGGCTAAGTTCTGAAAATGATAACATATATATATACATGTATGTATATGTTTACAAATTTACAAATAAACACAGAAAAGCTATGGAAAACATTTTGCTTGTTGTTAGTAAACACAGGCTTATTATTAAGACTTTTATTGAGTGATCTATTTATCAGAGCAGAGCATTAATCAAGTGTCCTGGCAGCAGGTAGGAGGGCACACCACTGAGATGTCTGGTTTTAAAGAGGTCATTTTCAGACAGAACTCATGGATCTCTCTTCAAACTGTGACTGTCTCAGAGGAGCTTGATCTTCATAGTAGAAAATAATTTATCTGCATATCATTTTCAAGAGCCTTTATAAATTGCTTTTATATGTCCACTGAATATTACAACATTTCGCCTTGGTTATATTGCAAGAAGAGCTTAGGTTTACAGGTTTGTTAAGTTTCAATATGTAGAGTATTTGAGTTTGTGTGATTTTGTGTGCTATATGGAAAGTAGCTGTTCATATATTACATCAAGTTATTTTGATAATATATAGTCACATATTTTGATAACATATAAGCACGGCTGCATCAGCAGGTGGCAGACAGGAGAGAGGCTTGTCTACACCCAGGGTTCTGCCCCGTGGGCCCTGGGTGGTGGATGGTTGATGGTCTGACATAGAAAAGACTAGGCCACCTGGGATGAACCCAGAGACATGGCAGAGCCTGGCAAGCTACCCATGGTGTATTCCATATACTAAAAACAGTAATAATAATGAACCTTATTCCCAGCAATCGGAGACTTACTGGCGCCCACTAGAGCAAATTGATGAACAATGAGAAGATAAGTGACAAATGACAAGTCACATCAAGGTATTTTGAGGCTTAGGTATCATATACAAGGTTGAAGATAAAAAAAAAAGAAGGCTAAAGCACACGGGAGGTATGGACTTCATTCCTGGCACACAACAATTCCTCAAACACCACCAGGAGTGTTGGGTGTATCCAAAACCCTACCACCACCAAAAAGAACACCAAATCAAAAAATTAAAAACTGATAATTGTCTGACTATTAAGCACAACACATTCCATGTTGTGCATCCACTATGAAGCAATTTAGCTGGTTTTATTATACCCAGTTTTCTGATGAGGACAGGAAATTGTAGTGACTTGCCTAAGATCACGTGGCTAGCAAACTGGAAAACTGCTGTTTGATCTCATTTTACTGACAACCTTATTACTCTTAACAGACCATCTCATTATCTAAATTAAATAATACTATTTTTCTATAACTTTATAAAAAGAGATAACTTTGTTATTTTTGCTGATTATTTAGCTAATATGTGCTTGTATAAACAATCACATAGATCTAAAATTGAGTAAATAAATAAAGAGAAAATAAAGCCCCAAATCACTCACCTACAAATTTATTTTCATGAGCAGTTTTTGAGACCAGTTACATAATATTTTTAGAACAAAAGTATATAATATATTGTATAATATGGCTTCACCACATAAGTTAATACTTTTTGCATCAAAGATAGATGAGATGATTTAACAGCATTTTATATTATGTAAACATGCACCTTTTTTTAATTTTTATTTTATTAATTTGCTTTAGTATATTTGCAAAGTTGTTCATAGTTGTTTCAGGCATATGGAGATCCAATACCAATCCCATCACCAGGGTCATCTTCCTTCCACCACTGTCCCCAGTTACCATCCCACTCTCCGCCTGTCTCCCTTAACATGCAACACTTTTAAGTTTTATTGTAGTTTGGGTCCAGTCCTTATAGCACTGTTGATTCTGTGGCATTGATATATACATACACCACACTTCTATACCAGTGATGTAGCCCGGCCCCTGACTCTTGTCTCTTTTACCTACCTTCTTCTTTTTCTAAACATTTTATTTTATTTTTATCCATTTATTTTTTAAAATGTTGTAATACCACCGTGGAAATATACAATTACAAAGCTGTTCATGATTGGGTGATACTTCCTACCTTCTCCTTTTGTTTCCATCTCAATTTTTCTAGTTCCCTGAACTTTTCATTTCTATAATTAGGTCCAAGTGTTCACCCACCTTTGATACATTGCACATACATTGTGTTGTTATTAAGGGAGATCAACTGTTATTTGTCCTTATTCTTTTCTTCACTTAACATGATATCCTCCAATTCCATCCAAATTGCAGTGAATTGCATGATTTCATCGTTCCCTGAAGCTGCACTGTATTTCATTGTGAGTATATATACTCACCTTCATTATCCACTCATCTATCATTTAAATTTATTTTTAAGATTATTAGTTTTTGAATTTATTTTTTAGATTCACCACTAGTAAAAAATTAATAGATTTGACCTTTTATTTTATTTTATTTTTGATTTTTTGGGTCACATCGGCAATGTTCAGGGGTTTCTCCTGGCTCTACACTCAGGAATTACTCCTGGCAGTGCTCTGGGCACCATATGGGATGCCGGGGATCGAATCCGGGTGGGCATGGGCCGGCTGCGTGCAAGGCAAACGCCCCTACCCACTGGACTATAGCTCCGGCCCCAAGATTTGACTATTTTATAGTGGACTCAGTCATCTGATTGTCTTTCTAATTACTCATGATTTCATGAAGTCATGTCATTTGAGGATTTTTTCTCTTTTTTTTCCTTCCCTTTATCTAGAGAGTTCTTTCAGTTAATGATCAAGGGTTATGAACAATCTGGGTGGCAGAAACTTCAAAGTTAAGTCCTTGATGATAGACCTTTGCTGTTGCTGATTTTTAAAAAGTTGGCATTGGTTCCTATGGGATTTCAGGGATTTTGTTTCATGCTTCTATATGTGCTAAATTCTCATCACTCTCACACCATAGACTTCTCAATTCATGCCTCCTATGATCCGCCCCCAAATTTGCCTCTAGTAACTACATAGCTTCATCAAATTCATAATTTAGCTTTTTGTTTTTGGTTATTGGTTTTTGGTCATACCCACTGATGTTTAGGGATTACTCCTAACTCTGCACTCAGGGATTATTCCTGTTGGTGTTTGAGGGATTGAACCCTGTGGGGCCAATGCAAGAAAAACACCCACCCTGCTGCACTATGTCTCCAGACCCAGCTTTGTTGCTTTTTGCCAGATTATTTATTTATATCCCACATGAGTGAAATCATCTGATAATTACCTTTCATTTGCTTCATTCATGTGCTATTGTCATTTTGCCATATCCAATGACCGTACAGTGGTTGTGGTGTTTGCACATTAGGTTGCAGTGCCCTGGCACGCTTACTGTTGTTCATCAGAAATCAGACTTCCGAAATCAGAGCTCTGGGCATCGAGAAAGCAGTGCTACTAGAATCACATTTGGCGGTGTGACTGGTGCTGAAGACCAAACTTATAATCTCATTCCCATAAAGCAGGTGCTCTACCACAGAGCCACATCCCCAGGCATTTTATTTTGGTTTGCCTTTCAATGGACTCTGTATGATTTCTCACAGAGGCTCTGCCAATTTACATTCCCTCCAATAGTGCACAAGTGTTTCTTCCTCACCTCTCATGTTTTTTTGCCAATTTATTCATTATGGGATATAACATTACATTGTAGGTTTAGTTCGCATTTTCCTAAAGATAGCTTTTAATTTTTCCAGGTGTCTGAGGAACATATTTGTCTTCTCTGGATGATTGTCTCTGCTGGTCCTTTTGTTTGCTTGTCTCCCTTGTTTCTTTTTTACTGAGTTCTTAAGCTATATACTTTAGTTATATGCTCTTTGTCACATGAAATGCAACTATTTTCTCCCAAAGTGTAGATTACCTTCTGATTTTGAGACTGTTTCTTTTTTTAGTGTAAAGCCTTTTTTACTTTGATGTATTCCCACTCATTTATTCTCCTCCCCACCCCTATATTGGAGTTGAAGGTCAAAACCTTGATCAAAAGGAATTTATTCCAGGAATGCATGATTAGTTCAACATATTCAAATCAATTAATTCAATATATTACATGAGAAAAAGGAATTATTAAAAACTATATGTTCGACTTTACAAGAAGAAAACAAACAACCCCATCAAAAAAATGGGGAGAAGAAATGAACAGAAACTTCAGCAAAGAAGAAATTCGAATGGCAAAAAAACATATGAAAAAATGCTCATCATCACTAATCATCAGAGAGATGCAAATCAAAACAACAATGAGATACCACTTTACACCACAGAGACTGGCACATATTCAAAAGAACAAGAACAACAAGTGCTGGCGTGGGTGTGGGGAAAGGGGACACTCATCCATTGTTGGTGGGAATGCCGGCTGGTACAGCCTTTCTGGGAAAACAATATGGACATTCCTCCAAAGACTAGAAATTGAACTCCCATTTGACCCAGCCATACCACTCCTGGGAATCTACTCTAGGAAACCAAAAATACGCAGCGGAAACACCATCCCTACTTTTATGTTCATAGCAGCATTATTCACAATAGCCAGAATCTGGAAGCAACCCGAGTGCCCGAAAATAGATGACTGGATAAAAAGCTTTGGTACATCTACACAATGGAATACTATGCAGCTGTTAGGAAAAATGAAGTTATAAAATTTGCCTACAAATGGATGGACATAGAGAAGATTATGTTGAGCGAAATTAGCCAGAAGGAGAGAGACAGTTACAGAATGACTGCATTTATCTGCATAACATAAATATATAGGTACATATTATGATACCAATATCCAAGGTCAAGTGAAACATACATCAGGAGGTCCTGTCAAAGGTGGAAATTATCACAAACTTGTGGGAGTCAGAGGCTAGGTAAGACAGAAAATGGAACAGTGTGGTAACAATTGTGAGGGTACTAATGCCAACCTAGAACTGAGCATTAAATAGAGGCAAAAAGATACACATGACAACCCTTTAATGTATGTTCTGTAATCCATAGTCTGAGAGGAAGGAAAAGAGAAAGATAGAGAAATGAAAAGAAATAAAGAACCTGCCATGGAGGAGGGCTGGGGGAGGGAGAGGAACCGGGGATGTTGGTGGTGGGAGATGGGCACTGGTGGCGGGATGGGTGCTGCTACACTGTATGACCAAAACCCAAATATGAACTTTTTAATGGTATATCTTTTGTAATTGCAAAAATAAAAAAAAATAAAAAAAAAAACTATATGTTCGAAATTCTGGCCAGGACTAAAATAGTGATTAAGATAAAATGACATGAAAGGGATCAAATTTGGAAAAGAAGAACGACTATTATGATTTGCAGATAATATGATAATAACATACACAGAAAATTTTAAAGCATCTTTTTATTTTTTTTATTTTTTTTTAATTTTTTATTATACCACAGTGAAACATACAATTACAAAGGTGATCATAATTGGTTCTTGGTAATACAGTATACCAGCACCCATCCCTCCACCAGTGCCCCATTTCCACCACCAATGTACCCCCACCCCCTCCTGCCCACCCCCATGCTGCCTTAATAGCAGGTACCCCAGTTTCCTCTCTTTCTCTCTCTGTCTCTCTCTCTGTCTCTGCATCTCTCTGCCTCTTATTTTACACATTGTGGCTAGCCCTGCAGGTATTTAGAGTTTATCACTTAAGTCTCTTTGTGTATATTCAATGGTGAGTCTTAATCTGCCATTACCATTCCCCACATTTAGTAAAACACTGGTATCTATTTATGTCGTATTAATGAATGCAGTCATTCTATATATGTCCTTTTCCTTCTGACTAATTTCACTCAGCATGATAGTCTCCATGTCCCTCCATTTGCAGGTAAATTTCATAATGTCATCTTTTCTGACAGCCGCATAGTATTCCATAGTGTAGATGAACCACAGTTTCTTTAGCCAGTCCTCTGTTCTCGGGCATTTAGGTTGTTTCCAGATTCTAGCTATAGTGAATAGCGCAGAGATGAATAAAGAAGTACAGATAGTGTTTCTGCTATGTGTTTTTCGGTCTCTCGGGTATATTCCCAGGAGTGCTATTGCTGGATCAAATGGGAGCTCAATATCTAGTTTTCGGAGGAATGCCCATATTGTTTTCCAGAAGGGCTGGACCAGTCGGCACTCCCACCAACAGTGGATCAGAGTCCCTTTTTCCCACATCCACGCCAGCACTGGTTGTTCTTGCTGTTTTGTATGTGTGCCAGTCTCTGTGGTGTGAGATGGTACCACATTGTTGTTTTGATTTGCATCTCCTGACGATTAAAGATGAAGAACACTTTTTCATATGCCTTTTGGCCATTCAATTTCTTCTTTTTGGAAGCTTCTGTTCATTTCTTCTCCCCATTTTTTGATGGGGTTGGCTGTTTTCTTCTTGTGGAGTGCTACCAGTGCCTGATATATCCTGGATATTAACCCTTTAAAGCATCTTTTTTAAACAACTATTAGAATATAGACCAACACAGGAAAGAGCAGGCTAAATATTCAATATTTGACTCTATATATACATATATATATATGAACTCAATTTCTGTATGTTTCATTTCTATAAAAAAAGTAATGTATTGGAAGAGAAAGAAACTTATAAAGCAATTCCATTTTTAATACCATTAAAGTCATTAAAATCCTAAGTACCAACTCAATAAAGGAGAAAAAGGTCTTTTCCTCCAAAAGCACTTTTTTTTCCATATTACATTGAAAATTATGCCACATTATAAAGATATAGAAAACACAAAGAAATGAAAAGATATTCTATGTATGAGAAGAGTTAAAAAAATGAGAATACTACCTAAATAATTATGTAAATTCAATACACTCACTATCAAATATTACTGGTAGTCTATGAGAAAAAGAACAAACACTACTGAAATTTTCATGGAACCAGAAAGACATTGAATAACTAAAGTCATCCTGAGAGAAATAGAACAATAATAGAGTTATAATTTTCTACTTTAAAATCTACTGCAAAGCTATGTTAATTAGAAAGGAGTATGACAACAGAAAAAACAGATATCTAGAACCAGTGGGATAAAACTGAAGGCCCTGCTATAAATCCTCACACATTTGGGCATACAACAAAGGGGATAATCTTAATTTATGAAGAAAGTAAAAGTCTCTTCAACAATCATGTTCAGAAAATTTGTTGCAACTAGCGAAAGAAATCATTTGGATCGCTGTCACATACCATACACTTAAGTTAACTCAAAATGGATTAATTATTTGAATGCTAGTCTCAAACCCATAAAATACACTGTAGAAAAGAAAGACAAAATAGTCCTTTATAATATTGATTTCAGTGAATGCTTTGAACATTTCAATCTAACAATAAGAAAAGCAAGGGAGCTAGACAGATAGTAGAGCTGGTTGGGCATTTGCCTTACATGAAGCCATCTTGGGTTTGATATCTGACATCTCATAGGGTTCCCCAAGAAAAGCCAGGAATAATTCCTGATTGCAGAGACAGGAATAACCCCTGAGTGATGCTGGGTATGTCCCAGAAAGCCAAATAAAAACCACAACAAAACAAAAACAGGAACTGGTGAGATAGTACAAGGGTAGGGTGATTTCCTTGGACCTATCGGGTCCAGGTACCATTATAACATATTCGGGGGCCTCTGAGTACTACAAGGGAGTAATTCCTGTGTGCAAAGTCAGGAGTAACCTCTGAGCATCACCTGGTATAGCGCCCCAAACAAAGAAAAGAGCAGGAACAAAAATAAACAGTGTTCTAGAAAACTAAAAAAACTACACAGCGATAAGAACAATCACTTTATTATTATTTTTTGGTGTATATTGTTTTATAACCTTATACCAAAAAATATTTTAAATACATATTTTCACGTTTTGTTTTCTTTTTTATTTTACCACTGGGCCCCATGGGATGAACCCAGAGCCACGGCTGAGCCTGGCAAGCTACCTGTGGTGTATTCAATATGCCAAAAACAGTGACAATAATGGACCTCATTCCCAATAAATGGAGACGTTACTGGCGCCTACCGAGCAAATTGATGAACAACAGGAGAACAAGTGACAAGTGACAAGTGAAAACTGCAAAATATACAATTACAAAGATGTTCGTGTTTGAGTTTCAGTCATACAGTGTTCCAGCACCATCCTTCCACCAGTGCCAATTTCCCAACACCAATGTCCCCTGATTCCCTCCCCTCCTCCCCAGTCTACCTCTATGGCAGGTTCTTTATCTCTTCTCTCTCTCTCTCTCTCTTCTCTCTCTCTCTCCTCTCCCTTCTCTTGCACATTGTGGTTTGCAATACATATATTTAAAGGTTATCATGTATCACTTTGCCTATATTCAATGCTCAGTTCTAGGCTGGTATTATCATTTCCAACAATTATTAGCACATTATTCCCTTCTCTGTCTTACCTAACCTCTGAGTCCTACACACTTTACGTAGATTCTGCCCACTGACAATACCTCCTGATCCATGTTTTGTCTGACCTTGGATATTTTTAATCATACTATTTTATTTTTATATCCCTCAGATAAATGCATTCATTCTATATCTGTCCTTTTCCCTCTGGCTAATTTCACTCAGCATGATCCTCTCAATGTCCATCCATTTATAGGCAAATTTCAAACTTCATTTTTACTGAGAGCTGTATAGTATTCCATTGCGTAGATGTGCCATGGATTCTTTATGTAGTCATCTGTTCCTGGGCACTCTGGTTGTTTCCAGAATCTGGCTATTGTGAATAATGCTGCTATGAATGTAGAAGTGCAGATGGTGCTTCTGCTGTGTTTTTGGCTTCCCAAGATATATTCCCAGGAGTGGTGTAGTTGGATCAAATGCGAGCTCAATTTCTAGGTTTTGGAAGAATGTGCATATTTTTTTCCAAAAAGGCTATACCAGTCAACATTACCACCAACAATGGATGAGAGTCCCTTTTTCTCCACATTCAAGCCAGTACCGATTGTTCTTGCTCTTTTGGATATGTGCCAGTCTCTGTGGTGTGAGAAAATATCTCATTGTTGTTTAGATTTGCATCTCCCTGATGATTAGTTAAGATGAGCATTTTTTCACATGCTTTTGGCCATTTGAATTTCTTCTTTGTCAAAGTTTCTTTTCTTCTCCCCATTTTTTTGATGGGGTTAGCTGTTTTCTTCTTGTAAAGTTCTACCCCAGTGCCTGATATACCCTGGATATTAACCCCCTTATCAGACGGGTATTGGGTGAATATTCTTTCCTGCTCTGTAGACTGTGTTTATATCTTGGTGGCCATTTCTTTTGAGGTGCAGAAACTTTTTTAGTTTCATGTAGTCCCTTATGTTTATCTTTGCTTCCAATAGTTTTGTTAGTGGTGTTTTATCTTTGAAGATACCTTTAGCTTCAAAGTCGTGGAGGATTTTTCCTGTTTTTTTTCTTTGTTGTATTTCATGGATTCAGGTCTGATATTGAAATCTTTGATCCAATTGGATCTGACTTTTGTGCATGGTGTTAGACAGAGGTCCAAATTCATTTTTTTACATGTAGTTGCCCAGTTTTCTCAGCACAATTTGTTGAAAAGGCTTTTCTTACTCCATTTTGTACTTTTTGCTCCTTTATAAGAGATTAAATGATCATGTATTTGAGGATGGGTTTCAGGATACTCAACTCTCTTTCATAGGTCCACAGTTCTGTTTTTACTCCAATACCATGCTGTTTTAATAGTCTTTAATACTCTTTGTAGTACAGTTTGAAGTTGGAGAAAGTTGATGCCTCCCATCTTTTTCCCAAGAATTGCTGTAGCTATCCAATCACTTTATTATTTTATTAATTGTTATCAAATCACTGTGAATTCCAAAGTTACAAGATAACTCATGGTTGAGTTTCAGGAATACTAAGTTCCAACTCCAATCACTTCACCGGTGCCCACTTCCATCCACCTATGTCCCCGTTTCCCCCAGAACTTCCTTGCCTCCCTGGCAGGCACTTTTCCTTTTCAGGAACTTCTGCCTACAATGCTATTACTGATAAGGTACCCCACACATCCCTTACACCTCCCTTCAGTGCCCCTTTCTCCTCCAAGTTATCACTTCCCTCTGCATTCCCTTTCTGACTTCTCCCCAGCTCCCTACTGCAGTGAATATCCTACTGAATATCATGAATTGTCACTTTAAAGAAGAGCCTAAAGAATGAGAGAAAATATTAGCATGTGATAATCTGATAAAGGGCTAATACTCATGATCTATGAAGAATATAAAAAGTTCAACATAACGGGAACTCCATTAAAAATAGGAGAAAAGCAAATATTAAGAAAGACACCCAAATGACCAACAAGTACGTGGAAAAAAAATTCTCATTGTCACTATAAGGAAATTGCTAAAAAAAAAAGATAAGAACAAGGACACAGGCAAGAAGCTAGAAAACAGTAAATATTCATACAGTGTCCATACACTATTGGTGGGTATGTATATTGGTTTAGCATCTTTAGAAAACAGATGTGGAGGGAAAAATCAATGTTTGGCAAATTGCAATGAGTATCTGAGTATACTGAGCTGTTACTTGACTTCGATAGATAGGAGTATATCTTCTATATCTCTAAAGGAAACAACAACCTCTAAAGCAGTGATTTTCGATCACAGGACTTCAGACTTGTGTCATTCTGCAGAAACTTCCACGTCCTGAGATGGTTTCTACACTATACCACTAAATCATGTTGAATAACACAGCAGTTTAGTTAGACTATTAAATGGCAATTAAACAGGTAGTTTATGAATTGCCAAAATAAAACAGTATTTTGTATTCTGAAATATTACTTTAGATTCTCATTGTCCTGCCCTTGATAGCTTATTTCTGTGATACACTACTGGCTTTAGAACTCTGGAGCATGCATGCATACTCTGGGGAGAGAAAGGAGGGAAAGGGAGAGATGGCGCATATAATTGCATTTTTTATGGAAGCATTTTAATATGGAATATTTTTCAAACACCCATTTGACTAGTTCCTTCAAAGACACTATTGATGAATTGATCACTGTATCACTGCATCACTGTCTTCCTATTGTTCATCGATTTGCTCGAGCGGGCACCAGTAACATCTCCATATGTTCTGTCGCAAGCAAGTGTAGCTCAAGGGCATCTGCTTGCTCCAGGAACAGGAAGAGCTTCAAACCATATTTCAGGTCATGGAATTGAGGTCCATATTTGTTACTAGTTTTGGCATATCAAATAAAACATGGGTAGCTTTCCAGGCTCTGTCATGTAGGTGGTATACTATCAGTAGAAAGCTCTCATCTCGAGCATTTACTGATGAAACTTATAGGAGAAGAACAGGTTTAAGCTTGGATGGAGTCCTGAGGAACTATGGATTCTGAATGTTGAGAATGACTGCCGCATGATGTGTGTTGCTCTGGCTTCCCGCTAGGCTAATGGAATAACGGGCATCAGTCAGAACCTGTCTAGAACTGTATACAGTGTATAAATGTGAACGATCATGGGAAGGAACTTATCCTAAAATCAGTATTATCTAAGAATGTTGCCTGCCCTTTGCAGCCACACGCCAAAGGAGCTGTGGGTCTTGCGTGGGTGGGTCTATCTTTCGGGAAGCTGGCATGGAGGTGGGAGAAAAGGGCAGAGCCCAAATCTCCGCTCCGCGTCTGGCCAGCATGGTCCCTCCCCCACACGTGTGAGCGAACCCTTGGAGCAATGTTGGACTCAGCCAGGGGCTGGCTGAGTCCCTTACCGGGAGATCCAGCTCCATGTATTGCTCCATGGATGAATTGATAGTAGTAAATAATTCTCTAAGTTAAGACTATTAAAATTATTTTCCAAATAATTTAAAATAACTAAGAAAAAGATACAATGGAACATTACATTATCACTAGAAGAATTAAAACAAATTAAAAATTTACATTGTTTAACTTTTTCCCTAATGACCTTCTGCCAGTGAAACTTCTTCCACTGGACAATTATATTCAATAATTGTTACACTGGAAATGGAAGTAAACCAATGCATTTATTTTTTAAAAAATACCTGACTCAAAATATTATACTTAATATTTCTAAATGTCACGATAGCTGAAATACTAGAAATCTCTAATTTGATTCTGCTGAAAGAGATTGGTTAAAAGTTGAAGCTATAGGTACTATGCTTTCTCCCCATGATAAGTTCAAGTGTCTTATGTGAAAAATATCTGATAAAGTTTCATCTTTTAATCTTTAATGTAGTTATTCACAAAACTTTGATTCCTCTTGACCACAGTCTATCTAAATCAAATTCAATTTTGTCCAATAAAAAAGTTCAGGAAGACTGCACAGAAGTAATATTAATGTTGAAATACCAGGCATTTTCTAAGTAATTCTGTAAAAAAAAGATAATTCTGAATAGAATTTTTATCATGATAATAGACTGGATTTTTTTCTTGAAATTATTTTTTCCTGATATGTCATTTTTCTCTTGTTGTGGTGAGACCACAATTCTACTAATAGTTAAAAATATATCTCCCAAATGGTCTTTCTTTTCCACTTAGGTTGCCTGACTTTTTCTTCCACGGTGCAAAAGGTCTTCAACAAATGCTTTCTAAAGGTGTACAGTGGCTTTTAACAATGAGATTTTCAAGAAATCCAGGAGCTCTTCTGTCTAATGAATTTTATTCTTTGACCAGTTTGTCATTTTCAGCTGCTGATTTATGTGTGTTCAAAATCCCTTACTGCTTTATCATATTTGTTATCAATTATTACATTGGCAAAATGGTTTATGTTCCTAAATTGCACAAATTTCTTTTCATTTTTCTTGTTAAAGATTTTTTAAAGCAGCTTTAATGTTATAGGCATTGAAGGCACATAATTAATTTTATGCTTGTCCTCATTTATTAGAAAACATTTTGTAAATCTCCTTTCAATGATATAGTTGTTAACACCCTACTGATAACTGCTTGCTACTTGCAAACACACATCTTTTCAGCTGAACTGTGTTTCCTCATCTCATATGTTTACTTGGTTTTTTTATAATCTTCTGATTTCTGACACAGCTTTAATTTGTCATAAAATCTTTTAACCTTATACAGTCAAGTCAATTTTTTCTATAGAGTTCCTATTCCTGGAAAAGTTAAAAAATGGATAGGCATTTTATGAAAATATCTTAGTCTGAATTCTTTTGTCATACTCTTGATTTTAATATTTTCCCGGAATACTCAGAACTGGAGTGATGTTTTTTCGTGAGTTATTACAATATTCAGGTATCTTGGTGCCATGAGACTCATGTGTTATTATTTTCTATCATCTATATGTATCTGATTATTAACACAAAGCTGATTATTGATTTGTTCAGGGGCAAAGGCCCTGCTTTACTGGCATTTACTTACTTATTCAATCCCCAATACTGCACGATGCGAAGCATGAGTCTCATGATACTGTTATGTGTGATTCTATGCACCACAACTCAAGTGTGAAATCTCAGCATGTGCAGCGACTAAGTTTGTGAGCACAATAACTACACGTGTGAACCCTGGCAAGCACCACCATCATCACTACCACCAATAGGATGTTAACATGAACAATAAGCAAATAACCATAAAATAATGTTCTCTGTTCAGTGGTTTGAGAACAAAGTCAAATTTTCAGTTAGTTGAAACCACCTGGAAGGTCTGAAAAGTCAGAGAAGACAGAATCAAGAGTAACAATCACAGATTTTATACAAACAGCAATAAGTAGGCTAACTATAAACCCAGACCTTCTTTCAGACCTTAAATGTTGAAGTTCTCTAATATCCTGGTAGGACTGGATTCTCCTGCTTGATAATGTCTTAATGGCTTTTCAGTTTTCTAAGTCCAAAAGGTTTGAAGGCTGCAAGGACAGTACAGTGGGTAGGGTGTTTGCCTTGCCCATAGCTGACCTGGTTCAGTCCCCATCGTCCCATATGGTCCCCTGTGCAGCGCCAGCAGGAATTCCTGAGCGTGGAGCCTGAGCATGGCCAGGTGTGACCCAAAAGGAAAAAAATTTTCAGAACAAAGCAAAAGATCTTGATGTAGTATTTCTTTTGACTTATAGAACAATGAAATTTAGGAGAGGTATGGAAGCATTTTAATCCCTGACACCAGGACCTCCTGGTATACCGCACTACTACTCAGCTACTATTTAATTGCTGCTTCAAATTTCTGCCATCTTTTCTGACACCTACTATTGAATTTCTTTCCTTTTCACTTGCTTTTTTGTTCAGATTTTTTTTTCTTTTTTGGGTCACACCCAGCAATGCTTAGGGGTTACTTCTGGCTCTTCACTCAGGAATTACTCCTGGCAGTGCTCAGTAGACTATATGGGATGCTGGGGATCCAACCCTGGTCGGCCATGTGCAAGACAAGTGCCCTACCCGCTGTGCTATGGCTCCAGCCTCAGATTTTAGAAGCATTACTAATAGTAATAAATTTTACATTGGGAAAAGATACCTAACAAATTATTTTCAGGTGACTTTTTCATTTTTAACTAATTACTAATGACTTTAGGTCATTAATAATTTTTCTTTTATTGAAACAATATTAGTTTACAAGAGTAAAATGTTTACATATTATATGGGTGCAATGATATGTCAATAGTAATTTGTAATTTTTGCTGGGTTGCTAATTTAAGCTCTCTGTAATTACCTGTACCTTAGGGTAAAAGCAGGGCTTATAATAAATAAGTGCTATCTTGTATCACTGTATCACTGTCTTCCCGTTCATCATCGATTTGCTCAAGCGGACACCAGTAACATTTCCATATGTCCTTTCTCATGCTAGTAGAGCCCAAGGGCATCTGCTTGCTCCAGGAACATAAAGAGCCTCAAACCATTCCATCAGGTCATGGGAATGAGGTCTATAATTGTTACTGGTACTTGGCATATCATATACGACACGGGTAGCTTGCCAGGCTCTGCCGTGTGGGTGGCATACTCTTTTGTCACCTCTGATCTCCAGCATTATTGATGAACCATTCGGGCCGCGTGGTTCATTGATAGGTTTGACCCAAAAACTAAAAACTAAAAAGAAAGAAAGCTTAGTAATTAGAAGGCTGGGGCTGGAGCAATAGCACAACTGTACCCATTTTTATATCATCCTATATATTCTTAAACAAAATGACTTATAAATACAAAACCTTTATGACTAGTGACTCATTGGTCATTTTAAGGCCATATGTGTGTGTGCATGCATACATACCTTATGATATAACTATTGACATTTGAAAAAAACTAGTACACACTATATAGATGAAAACCTAAGACTGTAAAATAAAAGATATAGGGAGATTTTCCACAGAATTTTGATTTTGCTGTATTTTTAGATGGTATCACTGTATCACTGTCTTCCCGTTCATCATCGATTTGCTCGAGCGGGCCCCAGTAACATCTCCATATGTCCTGTCTCATGCTAGTAGAGCCCAAGGGCATCTGCTTGCTCCAGGAACATAAAGAGCCTCAGTCCATTCCGGAATGAGGTCTATAATTGTTACTGGTATTTGGCATATATATCTTAAATTCATAACCAGAAAAAAAGAAGAAAATTGGTCATTTTTCTCTTTCTGATAAAGTTCTATACCAAGTCAAGTTTCTCGATTTATCTAAAACTAATCATAAGGGCATAAAATGAAACAAATGATAATTTAAAGAGAAAATACGGATTCTACTCTTCTTAAAAATTACATTTTACCTTGTAAAAGGAAAAGATGTCAGAGTTATCATGGAGGAATGAATTCATGTTATTAAGAATTCACAATTAAAACATTAAAATTCTGATATTATAAAAATGCTCATAAACCCACAGCCATCATTCGATGTCAGAAAGATAATGTAGTCATTAAGAATAATATTACCTATAAATTTCCATTTTGAACAAGAAATTAGAAGATTTTTATTAAATAAAATTAGTATTCCTAAAGATGTTTGGAATCTGCTGAGTAACTTTTATGATTGTTAACTGCAAATATGAACATTAAGTTCATATTTAAACCTGGTGAGTTACATTTACCTTTTACTTATAACTTGAGTTCTACAGTTGTAGGATATACTAGCACATTTAGATTCAAAACAGCTTTCAGTGTTTATATGTATATTAAAACATATTAAATGTACATTTCTTGGACATATGATACCTTAATAGTCCCTATTAGTAGTCAACTTAGCACTGTAAATGAATTGTAATCACCCATATGTTCATATGAAAAATATAGAACATGCTTATTACTTTTTAATCTACATAATACAGCAACATTAAGATAATAAACCTTTAAATAAAAGATCAAAACTTCTCCTTAGCTTTATATTACCTGATATCAGGAGCATCAGTTTGGAATACAGTTTACACAAAATTGGAAAGCTGCGCTATAAGAGTATATTCTGAAACAGATATATTAATCACACAAATGACACTTTAACAACAAATGGATTACTGTATCACTGTCTTCCTGTAGTTCATCGATTTGCTCCAATGGGCACCAGTAACATCTCAACTTCCTGTTGCATGCAAGATAGCCCAAGGGTATCTACTTGCTCCAGGAACATAAAGGGCCTCAAACCATTCCATCAGGTCATGGGAATGAGGTCTATAATTGTTACTGGTATTTGGCATATCAAATAAGACACGGGTAGCTTGCCAGGCTCTGTTGTGTGGGTGGAATACTCTTGTAGTCACTTCAAAACTGGAGCATTTATTGATGAACCAGAGGAATTCATTTATATAATAAATTTTAAAAGCACATTTTCCCTTTCACATGAAATTCAGAGTCATCTACAGACCTTCATGAAAAATCTGCTTTTTTTTCACTTGTCAAGTTTTTTTTTTAATTTTAAGCAATATACATTAGTATGAAGTTCTCAAACTGTTCATTGGAATGCCATTCCATGAGAAACATCTTTTTCTTTGTGCTGTAGAGAACAATATAACTAATTTACATAGCATGGCAGTTGTCTTTGTTGAACTGCAAATGTGGAAACAAGGATTTTCTGAATAATTTTGTTCTGAGCATTTTCTGACATTGTTAAATTTGGTAGAGCAAAATTACCCATATATATATATACATATATATATATATATATATATATGTATACACCTGTAAGCTGTTAGTTTTATTATCTTCAAAAAATATGCTGACTTTCTACAGAAATATTTTTTTAAACCTCAGGTTTCATTGTCGTTCAATTGCAAATATCTTCAATTTAATTTATAAATATCTTCACAAGTCATATCATTTTTTTTCAAAGTCAATCGTTAGTCCCAGTAATATACATTTCATTCTGTTTAAACATCTGCCATCATTTAAAGTTATATAAGACAAATTTGTATTTTCAGTTATAGGAATATTTTAATTAATTTTAAGTAGATTGTCTTGGGTCATTCAAGTCCCAGATATTTATATTTATGTTTTATTTTTCACTTCCTATATGCTATCTTTTTATTTCTCACTTATCTTCACCTTCAGAGCTCTTGTAAAGTCCTAACATATATCTATACTCGTTTTCCAAATAAGCAGAAGTAGATACTTGCTTTTGCAATGGATATTTATCACCATAGAAGGGAGAATAAAGGTTCCCCAATGACGTCCGTGTCCTAGTCTCTGAAGTCTGTTAGTATGCAACTAAAAATCAAAGGAAAATTAAGGGTGAAGAGAAATTTTATTTTAAGTCACTTGAAAGTTGTTCATCAAGTGATCTTAAAACAGGGAGATTTTATTTTCTTGTCCAGGTGTCTCCTTAAAAAGCAGAACGTGGAGATTGCTAAGTCAGAGATTTGACGAGATGTGAAGAGACAGGCAAGATATACTTTCTTTTTGGTGGGGGGGAGGTCACACCCAGCAATGCTCAGGGGTTCCTCCAGGCTTTTCGCTCAGAAATTACTCCTGGCGGTGCTCGGGAACCATATGGGATGCCGGAGATAGAACCCGGGTTGGCTGAGTGCAAGCAAACGCCCTACCTGCTGTGCTATCACTCCGGCCCGAGACAAGCAAGAGTTGAACCAACAGAATGTTTGTTTGTCTGAAGATGGGTTTGGAGAGGAAGAATGAGAGGAAGGACTGAGAACGTTCTCTAGAACCTTAAAGTCAGCAGGGAATGTATCCAGTGAGTGCAGCGACAAAGAAATACGCTCTTCCTATTTGCACTGGAATAGAAGTGAATGCTCTCTCAGAGCATCAGGAAAGAACCCTGACTATTCTGACACCTTAATTGTTGCCTACTGAGAACCCATTTTGAACATTGTCTTGTATTTTTTCTAAACTACTTTTTCTCAAAGACTAAGGGTACTTTTTTCCAGATTTATGAATGTAGAAAAGATAGATGGGTATTAGATATAGACAGATGAATATAACCTGAAATGAAAAAATCTAGAGCACACACTCTGCTAATAAGAATTCAGTAGGAGTTAGCATGGTTGTGGCTTGCCAAGTCTGTCATAAACCTCAGATTTTGTGCTGAAATTTTCGAGTAGGAATTGAGAAGTGAGAAAGTCAGATTGATTATGTGAGGTACAGTCTATGGTTCAACTATAGTAATTTCCTTACCTGTATCCTCAGGAATAGAACATGGGATCAGAGAGATAGTGCTGGAGTTAAGGTGCTTGTCTCACATGCTGTTGACCTTATTTCGATTCCCACCACATATACATATTGTCTCCCTGAGCACTGCCATGAGTGATTCCTGAGCACAGAGCCAGGAATAAACCTTGAGCAGTGCTGGGTATGTGTGTTGCACCCCATTAAAAATAAACAAATGAATAAATAAATAAATGCAGTAAGGGTACAGTACATGTTTTATACATGGGAGTTCCAGGTTTGATTCCAGCACCCCAAGATCCCTAGAACACCACTGGGAGCAACCCCCAAACATTGTGGAGTGTTTAAGCTCTGAGCACCTCTAAGCAATGGCACCAAAGTGAAAATAAGTGGAATAATCTACCAGAGAAGAGGCAAGGTCTTGGGGTTATCTTCCAGAATAATTCTCTCTCAGCTGAGAAGTTGAAAAAAAAACCTTCTGTATCACTTCACTTACAATAAGAGTTAATTCTCAGGTTAATGTTATGAATGTTGCCAGCATGAAAATAGTTACTTAACTGAATTGTCAGCAGGGAGGTGAGATATTAATTTTCGTTTTTAGTTAAAGATGAGCGACATTGAACCATGAAACATTTAGGTATGTGTATACCTGAAACTGTATTCAACATACTATGATCCCTATAATGTCTCAACAATCTCTGTCTTCTAATTCATGTTTCTCTAGACTCGTCATCTTGACTGGGGCAGCATTTATTGATTTTCTTTTAAGAAATGTTATATAACAGGAATTAGATTAGACTATATATATTAAACGCAACAACTTCCAGCATGAGTACTTTGCTTTCTTGGATTGCTCAGCTGCCGGGTTCTCAGACAATCTTGTGGAAAAATCAACAAGTGGTCTTTCCCCGACTCCCTGGTGAGTTATCTACTGGGTGCTATTGAGCTGCTGGGTGTGACTGATAGTCTGACCTCACCCTTATGAGAATTCTTGAGCCTGCAAAGTCACACACAGATTTCTGCCAAAGTAACTGTGAAAATGTAAACTTGACTTTTATATTCACTTTTTCTATCCTGTTTTTGTGATGTAAGTGATTTATTAGGCAGTGAAAAAATATATGTATACTATGTATGGCTTCCCCACACCAGCGTCCTCTGGGCTCTCCAGCCACCGCCATGTAATCCCGGATCTGTTCACAAGCTACAGGTCGAGTAGCTTTGGCCATTGTTGTTGCCTTACTATGCTTCTTTGTATCCCACATATAAGAGAGTTTTTCTTGTGCGTTTTGGTTTTGGGGCACATCCTGCAGTGCTCAGGGCTGACTCCTGGCTTGCTCCTAGCAGGTCGGGCAGGGGAGGATCATGTGGTGCTGGGTTCTAACCAGGTCCACCCGGTGCAAGGTAAGCACCCTGCCCGCTGGGCTACTTCTTTTCTCTTTTTTCTTTTTTGCTTTTGGGTCACATCCGGCAATGCTCAGGGGTTACTCCTGGCTCTGCACTCAGGAATTACTCCTGGTGGTGCTCAGGGGACCATATGGGATGCCGGGAATTGAACCTGGGTCAATTACTTGCTAAGCAAAAAGCCCTACCTGCTGTACTATTGCGCTGGCCTAGCAAATAATTTTAAGGGAAACTATAAAAAAGTTTATAAAAGGATGAAAGTGTGTTTTATCCTAAAAGGGATTATTGACTTTATGTTAGGAAATACTATAGTGTACAACGTCCTACCCACTGTACTATTTCTCTGGCCCCTCTCAGAATTTTATTTGAGTCTATTTGGGTCTGTTTGGCTATGAGCCCTTTGGTTTCTTGGATGCTTATTAATTTTGTGTCATGTTTATTTTATCAGGAGACTATGTAGAAATATAACTAAAGACTTTGCTATTTGTGCATAAATTATATAATTATTGCACAGTGACACATCAGCAACATTTTTTAAAAAGTGACATAATTAGTTGCTATTTGTGATGCTCATTTATTGATCATGTAGTGATTTGTAGATTGGTAAGATGGAAGCTAAATTTGTTCTTTATGGAGTCATTTGAATTTAATACCAGTGTAATTGAAATTTAGACCATATTATTGGGATAATACTGTTATTTTACTGAACTGTGATAAGTGAAATTTATTTACATAGGAACTTTGCAAAGCAACTATTTCCTGTATATGTATGTGTGAGTATGATTATATAATCATATAGTTTGATAATCTTTATTATAGCAAAAACGTGTAACAAAAATTTATCATTTTAGTCATTTTAAAATATTTATTTCATGTTAAATATATTCACATTGTTCCATAGTAAATCTCCAGAATTTTGTCTTCTTGGTAAACTAATATTTTATACCCACTAAGCAATATATATGTTTTAAATGATTATATAGCCATTAAGTAATGTTAAAAAGAGTCTTACTTTGTCACAAATACTTGTTAGTGGGAAGGGGATGTGCTTCAGATTTGAGGAAGGGGGTGAAAATACTCATAAAGAAATAAAACTGCATTATACTAAATACTGGAAGCGATAAGAATGAATTTTGAACTAGAAGTTTCGTGGCATGTGGTAAAGCTTCTACACACAGAGTTATAAAGTACTCTGCAATACAGAAACACTATTTTAAATTGTTTTAATCATTGAGAAAGGAAGATACATTGATAATAAATATAATATAGCATGTGCAGATGTTGATTTGTAGTACTATCTACTTAAAAACTATAAGATTACATAAACCAATGTTAGTTCAGTGGAATCTCTAAAAAGACAAAACATATACTATATTAACATACTTATGTACTTATGAAAAATGTACTATATTTGAGTCTTTTCATGTGAATAAAAATAGAGTTAACACTAATTGAACAGAAATAAACATTAATTAGCAAAATATTGGAAGTAGAAGATAGCAGGGATAATAAGTAAATAAATTTTCTCCTTTTTCATAATGGCTTCAGTTGCTACTGTTGATTATCAATAAATTGAAAAAATAAGTCATAAGTACAATATTCAGTATTAAGGAGGTAATGACCAGACTTGAAATAAAACATAAATGTGATTATCTCTGCTAAATAGAAAAATTAGTATGGAATGGGAGATTTTTATTTAGTGTTTTATAATCTTGTAGTATTGAATTTTTATTACCATATTTATTTTATTTTTATAATTAAAAATGATCAACTTAGCATACACTCTCTGGGTGCTTACAATCAAGTAATACAAGGATTAAAGTGCTATGCTATAGTATCATTAAACAATATAATTATCTTTTTAAAAAAAACATATAAAATCACCATTTTTCCTTAAGGAGTGAAGTTTAGTAGCCACATTAATGAGGAGAAGTAGGCACTAAGTTTAAAACTCTGTTATCATTATGCATACAGTAATGTCTAACACCATAAAATACGAAGATGAATTAAGGGAAGTAGCAGGACAGCAGTAAGAACATTAACCTAAAATTTGAAACCAATTTAAATATTCTATGGTCAGCTATACTATATAATGGAAAACTATGTCCGTTTCCTCCATAAGTGGATAAAGGCACTTGAGCATTACCAGTATTAGGCAAACATAAAAAGAAAAATGGATCCTATCCAAAATGTTCTCTAGAACATGCTTAATATTGAATAATTTTAATAGAAGTTGCCTCTTTCTCCCCAAACTAGTCACATTTAAATTATGACTTTAAATATAACATATGCAAATTTCTAGACATCCAGAGAATGTGTGAACATAATATGAACATGGAAAAATGGGGTGGGAGGAATTGAGTTTGCAAGGATTTATGAACAAAGATAGAAAAAACCTTTTATAGGTATGACAACCTGAGAGAGCATGGCAGTGTATGAAAACTGTTTCTTTAACTGTTCTTAGAAGAGTGTATCTTGTGTTTGTGTGTGGAAACAAAGAATGGTGTAAGTCTTTAATTTTGCTTGATGTAAGGTTATTTATCTAAATACATAGATATTTATCTCAGTTTTTTACATTGAAAGATGACATTAATGTGAGAAATTACATTTTGTTTACCAAGAGAAGCAGAAGATTCGATTACACTTTCTCAATACTAATTTTCAGAATGGCTCATGTAGAAAGAACGAATGTAATAAATTAGCAAACCGCATGTAAGAGCACATCTGTTGCCCCGTCTCATACACGGTAATCATGGCAAATAGATGATACGGTCCCAGCCATCTCTGAATCACAAGAACACTGTATTTGCAGCAAGTTACTTTTTCAGGATTATTACAAATGTTTACATTTCTCAGAGGGGAAATAAAGTGAGAAGGAGTGGAAAGGGGTAGAGAATAACATATTCAACACTTAGCATGCTTCTTTTAGAAAAAAAAAGACTCTGAAGAGCTTGGAGCGACAATTTAGAGATCAGGGGCAAATACCTTTCATGGGCTCAACCCTAGTGCTCTCCCCTGACACTGCTTGATTCCCTGAGCACTGTAGGGAGTCGTAACTCTCCTGGACCCTGAATACCAGCCCTCAGGCCACCAAAACACTTAGCCTGATAGCACCATACCACAGGCCCAAGTGATCTGGCAGCCCAGGTTGGACAAGTGTCACATCTTTGTCCTCTAGGCAGCTTCCCATTCCCGAGTCATACACAAAGAAATCAGCAGGGTGCAGGGGGCATGACATGAGAGACCTAGGGAGGCTATGTGGACAGATATTGGCACTCTGATGGTGGGCGTGCTACAAACATTAATGTTAATAGGTTGAAAGTATATGCCTCAATTAAAAATGAATACAAAGAAGGTTTTATGAATCAGTGCACAAAAAACTAATATATTTTTTAAACTAGTATTATAGTTTTATAACTCCCAGAAGAAAATCTACTAATCGTCTACTGTGATGAAAATGATTTATATTACTCAATTTAGTTCTGAAGGTATAGTTTATGTTAACAAAAATCAGAGAAAAGAATGGAAGTAGTTAATATTCAGAATATTTAATTTTTAAAATCTTTCTATATTGGTGATTGGGCATTTGTCATAATGCTTTGCCAGTGTAATGAAAGCAGAATGTTAATTTGACTCTACATTTTTCTTTTTACCAATCTTGTGGTGTATAATAAATCCCTAGGCAGCTCCTCCTAAATATTCAACTTAATTCCTTTCTCTCTTGGGTTGAGAGCCTCCCTCTATTCTTTGATTAATTTTCAATAATGCATGCTCTCTGTATACTCATGTGTAAAGAAAGGAAATTATGGAATGGGGTGTGGGAAGTTGAATGTGAAAAGCACCGAAATAAAAGACTACCAGAGCAGAGGGCTATCGGCCATCATGTAGAGACGCAGACACAGGGGGAAGATCTGTCATCCAGCTCTCCCCTAGCTCAGCTGACCATGGAGGCGCCCAGGAGAGAAGATGGATTTTAGTCCCTGCCCATCACCTCAGTAGGGTCTGGGAAGCAGCCAGAGGAAACTTGCTCACCATAATCACCTCCATTTTCAAGGCCTGGACTCCACAGCTCATCAGAGCCCCACCCAAGAGAGAAGCTGATCGCAAGCCCAACTCACCAGAACCCACACAATAGAGCAGCTGAGTTCAAATCCAGGTAGGTGAAAATCACTGATGTTCGTGGATATGGAGCTGGGGTCCCCCTTCCCCTCTCTGTCCTGTCCGAGAGGCCTGGTGGACCACCCACAAGCTGCCTCAGGGCTATCAGCCATCATGCAGAGACTCAGACACTCAGGGTAGAGCTGTCATCTGGCTCTCCCCAAGTAGTGCAGCGACTAGTGGAACCAATCATGTTCTAAAAGCTCAGAAAGTAAATTCAAGAGCAGAATTTGGCCAGATCTCCCATAACCAAGAATAGGGAAGAAAATGGATTAATCAATGACATTTCTATGTATGTGCTTTAACGGTCAATACAATCAGAGTCAGCTGATGGAGCAGGCATGGGGATTGGGGTGGGTGGGAAATGAGGGTCTTTGGTGGTGGGAACACATTGGTGGTGGGAGTCGTGTTGAAGTATGAAACTCTGTATTAGCAGTATTACAAAACCCTTTTTCACTTTGGAAATCACGATGTTTCAATAAGAAAAAAAAAGACTACCAGAGTAGGGGGTTGGTAGTAGGGAATGAGTATAGATGACTTGCCATAGGACTCACATTTTAATTTTGAAAACTTCTTTTGTTATTTTTAAATTTTCAGAAGAGCACTGTTTATCATTGCAGACAAGCAGTAATCTATACTGAAGGAAAATAAAGGTGGATCAAATCTTAATAAATAATGTAGACTATACTGGGAAAAATTGGTTGGAAAAATTCAGTTTTCACATGGTAAACATAAGCCTCTTGTCAACAGTCCTTGTTATTTGTTTTCTTGTTTTCTATCACTATTTTGTATGTGGTATTTTCAGAAAAGGAATTGAGCCAGTCAGAATCACAATGCATTTCTCTATTACATAAATTTGAAAACTCTACCAGAATTGCAAATTAATGAAAAAATATTTTCTACCCTGGAGTACACACTAACATTTAGAAAGTGTTTTTAAAAAAAAACTTACATATTGAATATTGAATGTCCATAGTGTAGTATCAGTCTTCTCAATATTATACAACTGTGGATCATAAAGGTTTAAAAAGCACAGACATTAACGGAGCAAAAGAGATAGAAGTCATGGATTGGAACACTTGCCTTGCATGCCCGAGACTGAGATTTATCCCTGGCACCCTGTGTTCACCCTGCACTCTGAGATGAATATGCCCAGCCTCTGTCATCCCCTCCCCATTATTAAGAAAACAAACTACAACCTGTAGTGTAATAAGTGAAATCCAGTGGGTTTTATGTGGTATTTTAAAACTTTTCCTGTTGTTTATTATTAATACTATTGATACTATTATTATCATTATAATTTTGGTAAGAGCCTCCCAACTTTCTTTTTAAGAAGTCCAGGACAATTCATGTGGTTAGGGTGTCTGTCCATCCCCTTTTCCTTCTGGTGTGATTCCATCTCTTCCTACTTACTCCTCAGCAAACCGAGGCATTTCACTGAGTTTTGACCAATTTAATCCCTCTTTGAGATTTTTTTTCTTTGCTTATCTTCGCAAAGAGACTCACTAAAGTCACCCAAGTAGGAGAAATGAGGAAAAACAAAAGAAACAGAAAAGCATGTGTAAAAGAGTATTAGGAACAGAGAGAAAATGGAAAACATGTATCAGCAGGAGAACTGTTCCTGGTATACAACTGGCAGCCCTAGAGGGTTCTGTCCTTGAAAGAGCTTTTCTTGCTAAGTTTTGTGTCCTGCTTTAGCTATCTTGACATTTGGACGAAATTTTTAATAGGTTCTTCATCCAGAGGTGCTTGGGAGACATGGGGCTATCCCGGTGAATTTTCTTACCGTTATTTTAAGGAAGTGCTTTTACCCTTTTGCAAATTGTGTAACAAGTCCTCATAGCCAGGTATGGTTTTTGAGTTCTAATTCATTCTGTCCTGTGAATTTCCCTATAATTTTTTTTTACTGTGTGGGAAAATACTGTCCACCTACCTTTGTTTAGACATAGTTTGAGAATTTGTGACTCTTAGTGGAAACAGTTCTGACAAACATTTCTCCCAACCTGCACTTTCTGTCAGTTCTTAGGTTTTAATACCATCACCCCCTGATTATCTGTGAAGGATAAATTATTCACTTATGAATGATTTATGACACGGTTTTAACACTAAATGTTGTTTTCCTGCCATCTGTCATGCTTTCAGCTAACTTCACAATATCAATTAGATGGTCCAAGGAATGAAAAAATACTAACAACTCCTAAGAATCCTATGTATTTTATATTAATATTTTAATATGTTAATATATTTAAAATATCTTAACTATATATTGCTGGTTAGTACACCATGTGTGCCAAATGCATGTTGGGGAAAATGATAGTTTGTTTTTAGGGTGAGTTTCTGACTATCAAGTGCTTTTATGGAAATGTATTAGCTCTCCACTTTTAGTAGAATTACTGGACCATTGATAAATAGAAACATTTAATTGCTATTGTGTATACTTCCATGATGGATTGCTTTGGGGGAACATAAACAGTATCTCTCTGACATAGGAAATCTAGTTTTATCTACATCTGAAACTGAGTTCATGATACTGATTATTATATGCTAATAAAGATACAGAAAGTATAAGATACAGAAATTATAAGAAGATCCAAAAACTAAAATAACTAGAGGGATTGGATGCTCTTAGAATAAGATAGAATTCAAGGCAGAAATGCTTTCTTTCTGGTGGTGCTCTTTGTAGTGACCAGGGCCAGTCTTTGTGTCAGGGATGGACTGGAATTGTAGTGTGCAAGAAAAGCACTTGAACCCCTATACTATCTCTCTGGACAGAAAATTATTGCACTGGAAGAAATAAAGACTAAGGGAAATAGAGTTAACTGCATAAAATTTCATTGAATGAAATAGATCATATACTTCATGGTCTAAAGAGCTCAGAATTAAGTTCTCTTTCTGAAGCCTCAGTTTATAAAGTTAGGTTAAACTAATAGTAGTGGCTAATATAACAAAACATTCAGGCAAATTCATTAATATTCAAAGTAAGTAAACCATATCTTGATGGGAGATGGGTTCGGGTGGAGGGTGCATCTTGGAACCCTGTGGAGCCAGGACTCCACATGAGCATCCTTCAATTAAAAAAAAAAAGGAGAAAAGGTGGAATAAATAAATAAATAAATAAATAAATAAATATCTGCAGGGCTAGCCACAATGTGTAAAAGAAGAGGGAGAGAGATGCAGAGATAGAGAGAAAGAGAGGAAGCAGGGCTACCTGCTATTAAGGCAGCCTGGGGGTGAGTGGGAGGGGTGGGGTACATTGGTGGTGGAAATGGGGTACTGGTGGAGGGATGGGTGCTGGAATACTGTATTACCAAGAACCAATTGCACCTTTGTAATTGTATGTCTCACGGTGGTATAATAAAGAATAAAAAATTAAAAAAAAAGAAATATGTTCTCTCTAGGGAACAGCGTACCAATAATTGTCAAAAGTGCTATTATCCACATAGAACTGAGCATTAAATACAGGCAAAAAGATACACATGATAACCTGTAAGTATATGTATTACAATCCAAAAATTGTAAGAGAAGAGAGAGAGAGAGAGAGAGAGAGAGAGAGAGAGAAGAGATTAAGAACCTGCCATACAGGCAGGCTAGGGAGGGGGGAGGGAATTGGGGATATTGGTGGTGGGAAGTGGGAACTGGTGTAGGGATGGGTGCTGGAACACTGTATGGCCAAAACCCAAACATGAATATTTTTGTAATTGTTTATCTCGTGGTGGTATAATAAAATATATTAAAAACTGAAAAAAACAAAAAAAAAGTAAACCATATCTGAACAATAAATAGTAAAATAGATTTGATAGAGAGTTAATATGTTTTCATAGCCTTATGGATCTGTCAAAAATTCTAATCTAGAGTCTCCAAGACTCTCATCTTCCCAGAGAACTTCTACTGGCCTATGGTATACTAGAATCATCTGTTTAGTATCCTCTAGTGTCCTCCTGATTTTTCCCTTTTCCAGAGCAATTTGTCCTTGCTCAAGACCAATGTAGAGGAAATGGGTGAGGTGCAATGCTTCCTTGTCATCGTGTAAATGAAGAGAGAATGTTTTATTTTGTTTACAACAGTTCACTCCCTCCTGTTAGTAAGAAGTGGAAATTGAGTTTAGAGAAGCATAAAACAGAGAAAGGTGAGAAATAGAGTTATAGAAATGGCAAGACCTTAAAATGAATTTAGGATTTAGTAACCATCCGAAGGACAACAACAGATGGCAAGTTTAGAGGTGTACAAATATAATAGGAAGAGGTCAGATGAATTTCGATAGCAATTGCAGAAGAACTGCGTGATAGTTTTGAAGAATAAAGAGGAGATGAGAAACCATATGGTGAGATGATAATTAGTCTCAAGTATTTGCCTTTAAGAAAAGAAATAAAACCTTGGAAACTTATTGAGATTTATTGGAAAAGAGAAGAAAGAAATATGGAAACATAGATCTCAATTGCAGAATTTTGAAGACATTATATGGCCAGGTTAAAACTTGAGAAATGAAGAAGAGGCTTCCTAATTGTAGGAAAAAGTAGAACAGAATGGAGAAATTGAACAGAGCCCCCAAATAATTATTTATATAAAAAGTAGTTTTACACTCAAGTACATTTTTAAATCTATCTATCTATCTATCTATCTATCTATCTATCTATCTATCTATCTATCTATCTATCTATCTATCTATCTATCTATCTATCTATCTATCTATCTATCTATCTATCTATCTATCTATCTATCTATCATCTATCTATCTATCTATCTATCTATCTATCTATCTATCTATCTATCATCTATCTATCTATCTATCTATCTATCTATCTATCTATCTATCTACTATCTATCTATCATCTATCTATCTATCTATCTATCTCTCTCTCTATCTATCTATCTATCTATCTATCTATCTATCATCTATCTATCTATCTAGGCCATGCCCAAGAGTGCTCAGGGTTTACTCCTGGCTCAGTGCTCAGGGACTGTATGTGGTGCTAAGGATTGAAGCTGGGTTTGCTGCATGCAAGATAAGCTCTTAACCCACTCTACTATCACTCCAGCTCTCTCTAACTGCTAAATGCAGATATGCTCTACGCACCCAGAAAGAAACAGTAACCATCTAAAAAATGTATGTTGGTTACATGTATTAAAAATCTAGCTATACTCAGGGATTACTTATTCCCTATATTTGGCTCAAGGGAGATTTAGGTCAGTGGAACATGGAAAGTTCCATGACATCAAGTAATGGCTGAAGAGTTTTTGACTGCCCATTCTTTAGTCAAGGTAGTATTGCCATATAAGTTCGTTTTGAGAATGTTCGCTTATCGTTCTTCACAGGAAATGAAAAGGTGTGAAGTTGGGGTGGATGAATATGAAATTGGAGGAGCAATTAGAAATTTAGATTTTTCAATGAGAATTTGGTGGCGTTAGCCTGCATAAAAGTTTTGGGGGATCTAAATTATGAAAAGGCAGCCAGAGGCTGGTTCTTCAGTAAGGATACTGGGGCAGAGACACTCTGCAACAGGAATAATGTGTGGATAGGATTGGATAGATTTGAGCAGTATTGTTAAGATTTCAAATCTGACTCTAAATGGAGCTAGCTTCTGATTAGGAAACTGAGGAGGCTATGTGGCTGCTCACCGAGATGAGAAGCAGATGAAGAGAGAAAGATGCTGAGCTCACATATGCATTATGTCTTGTGATTTCTAGTGCCTTTACTTTTGCCTTTTCAATTTGACCAGAAACTACTGAAGACTATTTTATATATGAATGAACATAGTTTTGAAATCTAAATTAACAAATCTTTAATGCAGAAAAAATAACCATCCCCAAATTTACAATTTGTTGATTTATTTCAACTCTAGGGCAATAGAGAGGGAGGGGCAACCTAATTTCATTCTTTCTTCCCAGATTTTGACACTTGCTGTTCATGCTATACTGTATTTACTTCTGTATAATTTGTCAGAGTTGGGAACATCAAAGAGAATGTTCAGGATTTCTGCCTAAAATACTTAATACTACTAGTGATGCTGGGAATGGTTTTACAAGAAGTTCTTTTTATGTTTAAATGAAGAATATTCAAGTAGAAATGTTGGTTTCACATACTGTCAAACTTGATGGGATTTTTAAGTGAAATAAAATTGACATTTATCGAACATATAAGAGTTCAAAGCACTTTCTAGAGCTCATTCATACATGTGTTGCCTCAATTAACCTTGATAGCATGCTTGTTCTGCCGTTCTGCCCCTCGAGGTGTTGCAGGTGTTGCTGCAGTGCCCAGCTGCATCGGCAGGAGGCAGACAGGACACAGGCTTGTCTACACACAGGGCTCTGCTCCATGGGCCCTGATGGTTGATGGTCTGACATAGAAAAAAAACTGGGTTCCCTAGGATGAACCCAGAGCCACAGCAGAGCCTGCCAAGCTACCCGTGGTCTATTCAATATGCCAAAAACAGCAACAATAATGGACGTCATTCCCAATGAATGGAGATGTTACTGGTGCCCGCTCTAGCAAATCTATAAACAACAGGAAGACAAGTGACAAGTGAAGTGACAAGTTTATATAAAAACACAGATATGCATGTAATACATAAACATGTTCAGCAGATAAGATAATTGCCTTATTCACAATAAGGCAATTATGGAAAATATCTAAATATACTCTAAAGGCATTTAAACAACTGATTTGGATTCCATGTCATTTGATACATTTTTCCATTTTTAATTTTTATTTTGTATTTTTGGACCACTCACAGCAGTGCTCAAGAACAGTAGCCAGACCAGTACTTCGGGTTTCTTCTAGCAGTCCTGGGGCACCCTGAGTTTCTGTTATCGAACAAGATGCTCCTGTGGGAAAAGCATGTCTTCCAGATCTTTGAGCTTTCTTCTAGCTCAGTTTTTTCTTTACAGTTCTTTTTATGTAGAATTATTTTTTGTGCTCACTTGATCACTTGAATCCCATTATTCATTGATTTGCTCGAGCGGGCGCCAGTAACATTTCCATTGAACCCTATCATGTGCCAATGTAGCCCAATGGCGTCTGGTTGATTCAGGAATATGAAGAGCCTCAAACCGTTCCTTCAGGCTCTTGACAAGGAAGTCTGACCATCTTGTAGGTGGGCGGCCACGTGATCTTTTGACATCCCGTGGGATCCAGTCGGTAACGGCTCTAGTCCAGCGGTTGTCTCCAAATCGCATTACATGTCCAACCCATCTGATTTTTGATGCCTTGACAAACGAGACAGCATCGCTGATTCTGGATGAGCGACAGAGGTCAGAACTCCGGATTCTTTCTCTCACTTGAGTGAGGCATAATATTCCAAGCATAGCTCTTTCAATTCCTCTCTGGGAGACCTGAATAGCATTCTCATCCTGCTTTCGTAGGGCCCAGGTCTCTGAGGCGTATGTTCATGCAGGGAGAACAGTGGAGTCAAAGAGATGTGCCCAGAGCCAGAGGTTCTTTGTCCTTTTAGCTATTTCTTCGATGCCTTTGAAGGCATTCCATGCCGCTCTCTTCCTCCTGCGCAGCTCAGGTTTTAGGTCTTTCATCATGTTGACTTCTTGACCTACGTACACATAACTGCTGCATTCAGAGATGTCTGTTCCATTGAGAGTGAATGGGACCTCTGGAACTAGTTCATTTTTCATAAACATGGTTTTCTTTAGATTCAGCTGTAGACCTATCTTTCCACATTCTCGGTCGAAGTCAGCCAGCATTTGTGCCACTTGGCTAATATTTAGTGTTATTAGAACGATGTTATCAGTGAAACGGAGGTGGTGTAGTTGCCAACTATCTTCACTCCCATTCCTTCCCATTCTAATTGTCGCATGATGTTCTCGAGGGTGGCACTGAAGAGTTTTGGTGAAATGGTATCACCCTCTCAAACCCCTCTTTTGACATCAATGATCACTTCTTTGTAGAATGGTGAGATCCTGGTGGTGAATCCGTAATACAGCTCACGAAGGATCTTGATGTATTGGGTTTGAACACCCTGTTTGGCTAGGGCTTCGATGACCACTTCAGTCTCCACAGAATCAAAGGCTTTCTGTAAATCAATGAACGTGAGACAGAGCGGCATCTTGTACTCCCTACAAACCTCAATGAGCTTGGTTACAGTGTGGATATGGTCAATTGTGCTGAATCTTTTCCGGAAGCCAGTTTGCTCACATGGTTGTCCTTCATCTAATGTTCTGCCAATCCTGCTCAGGATGACTCATGTAAACAGCTTGTAGATGACGGACAACAGGCAGATGGGGCAATAGTTGCTGATGTCGTGAATGTCTCCCTTCTTGAACAGTAGAACTGTCCTGCTGGTTTTCCATTGGGAGGGCACCTTGCATTCGGATAGGTAGCATGTGAAGAGCCTAGATAGTGTATTGATGAGTACCGACAGCAGATTCTTCAGGTGTTAGGGTCTGACTTTGTCTGGGCCTGGTGCTGTTCCCTTCTTTACCCACAAAAATGGCATGTCGGATTTCAGAAGGGAGAACGTTGGGAATGACATATCCATCCTGTGGAATTTGGTATGTGGGCAGATGGACGTGGCTATCAAAGAGATCTGAGTAGAAGTCATGGTCATGGATAATCATCTCCATTGCCTTTCTGGAAGATGTGATAGATCCATCAGGCGTCGGAGGGCAGTCATCTTGGTCTTATAGTTGGCGAAGGACAGGCGGGCGGTGCGAATGCTTTTGCCGGCTTCTGCTACATCTTCCAGTATTTCTGCTCTTCTGTCTTTGAGGTCTTCTTTTATTGCTTCTCTGCACCGCTTTGCAAGCTTGGACGTTAGCATTTGGTCTCCTGAGGCTCGCGCCTTGCCACATTGGTGAATGAGCTAGATAGTTTCTGAAGACAGCTTCATTTTGTGTTTTTTGTGCTCATTCCAGAGAATTTACATATAGAACTATAACCCATACAAGAAATGAGAGCAATACTGGTTTAAATCTCACCAAGAAGGTGTGTAGAGAGATGGCTTAAGACACTGGGGTCGCCGGAGCAATAGTACATCGGATAGGGCATTTACCTTGCAGGTGGCCAACCTGGTTCGATCCCCAGCCTCCCATATCGTCCCCCCAAGCACAGCAGGGAGTAATTCCTGAGTGAAAAAAAGGAGTAACCCCTCAGCGTCACCAGGTGTGACCCAAAAAAGCAAAAAAAAAAAAAAAGACACTGTGGTCTATGCTTTGTAAGCAGGAGCCCTGAGTTCCATCCCCAGCACTACATAGTCCCTACCCACCCACTACCTTCAGCACCAGTGGGAGAGACTCCTAGCATTGAGTCAATAGTAATCTGCAACATTACTGAGTATATCCGTCCACTGTTTTCCCTACTGCCTCACCACCAAATAATCACCTTGAGAGGTACTAGAACCATACTACTTGTGATTTTTTCCTTACCTTCTGTAGTGGTTATTGAAGTAGATACCTTGAGTACCAACATATTCAATATTTCATGAATCATGGATGTTAACGAACAAAATTGAGCCTCTTCATTTGGCAAAATAATAAACCAAGGCAAAAGATTATTCTCTTTGTTTATTTCATTGTTTGGAGATTACACACACAGTGGAATCAACTGGGATCTACTCTAGGATCCACCCTGATATTGGATTCACCTTGCCATTATAGGGATGAGAAAGAGAAAAGCTGGTATAGAGGTCAAGGAAAGAACATACAGAGATGACAAGAGATGTGTGAAAGACATTCACGAAGGATACGGCACTCAAACACAGAAAGTGGAAAGTTATTAAGGTTTTCGAAAGATAATCTGACAGTATAAAATTCCCTGGTGACATGAGTTCACAGTGTCAGAATAGTGTGAGGAAACAGCTTGATATTACAGAAACTGTAAGTATTTCAGATGACTTTGGGAAAATGTTAAGGATGCTGACTTTGGTAACTAATGCAGCTAATGCTACCCTTTTGTGTCCAAACAGACACAGCAATATATGAATCAGATAAATTGACAAAATAATGAGTGACAAAATTAATGGTTCAGTGAAAATTAGAACACACAACAAATAATACCCACGAGTGGATACCTTCAGGAGAGACTTCAATGAGGAAGACTAAGTATTTCTTTGATTTTACATAATATCCAGAATACAGCAACTCCTCTGAGGTTAAACAAGAGAAAAAGCATAAATGGTGTTGAGAGAGAAACATAGATGAAAAGAGAAAGAAAAAAATTGTAGGTCTCTTTGGGTGCTATTTAGTTCTCCTATCTTATTTCACATGTGTATTTTTAACTTTGGGAGACAATGCTACTATTTTCTATTGTCAGATAAATTATTATCCAAGTGACTCCATAAATTAAATCTGGACATTAGTATTTGTGCTTTAACACAAAGGAATTAAGTGTGTAATCTTACAACAGCAATAATAACTACTTAATTCCTTGTTGCTATTTATTACAAAGGAGTGAGATCTGGTAGTGATATATAATACTTTCAATTGAACCTTAGTTAAGTGTCTCACACTAACAGAAATATTCCTGTTCTTTAAACGGCTCTATCATATACAAGCATGGGCAGATTAATTTTCTAATCAAAACATTCTGGAAAACTATTAAGCATGACATTAAACTGTGTTATACTAATTACAATCCCCATGAAGAACTTCTCTCTGAATTTACAGCATTAAGACCTTGGAGAAAACTTATCAGAGCACAAATTGCATAAATGCATTTTAAGAAGAATCAGATATATAATAAGTTTTCTGTTCAGATATACCTTAAATCAACTCTGTTCTCTATGGTGAACTCTGTTCTCTGTATTTTTTTCTTTGTCAACAAACTAATAAAAATGTATTAAAACCTATATGAGTGTATTACATAGCAAAGGAGAGTACTAGCTCCATTTTGAATATTTTTCCTAAGTTAGTATTTGCTTCTTGCAACAATCCTACCCTCTTTGAAAAAAAATTCAATTGTAATGTTCCAAGAAAGGTGATCATTTTGCAGGTGCCAGAAAACGTTTTCCACAAAGCAAACATTTTCACAAAACAAGCATTTTACTCTTTGTTCCAAGAATGCACTTCTACAATCATGGAGCAAGAACAGATATGGTAACAGGTGAAAGATTGGCCTTAGCTATATTATGTCAACCTTTTTTTCTATATAAGAATAGACAGCAGTTCAAAATCACAACGAGATACATTTCACACCACTAGCATGGCTAGGTGTAGAACGTTATTGTACAATTTTTGTTATTACAAGGTGTTTAAAAGGTATCTTTGTAGGTGTATCTTTGGTTTCAGTAAGAAGGAGACAATAAGAAATGGTATTGCAATGTTCATAGAACTCCTTTTTTCTGGATATTACAAGATTCTGTTCAATATGGGTCATATCATACAATATTCCCATCACCTATGTAGGAATTGCTTCATTATAGCTTGACAAAAAGTAAATGTCATTAACCTTTTTTTAATTTTTTTTTGCTTTTTTGGGTCACACCTACAATGCTCAGGGGTTACTCCCTGGCTCTGCACTCAGGAATTACTCCTGGCAGTGCTCAGGAGACCATATGGGATGCTGGGGCTCAAACCTGGGTCAGTCGCGTGCAAAGGCAAATGCCCTACCCACTGGACTATGGCTCCGGCCCCAATCTTTTTATATTTTAATTTTAATAACTATCTATCTATCTATCTATCTATCTATCTATCTATCTATCTATCTATCTATCTATCTATCTATCTATCTATCTATCTATCTATCTATCTATCTATCTATCTATCTATCTATCTATCTATCTATCTATCTATCTATCTATCTATCTACCTACCTACCTACCTACCTACCTACCTACCTACCTACCTACCTACCTACCTACCTACCTACCTACCTACCTACCTACCTATCTATCTATCTATCTATCTATCTATCTATCTATCTATCTATCTATCTATCTATCTATCTATCTATCTATCTATCTATCTATCTACCTGTCTGTCTGTCTGTCTGTCTGTCTGTCTATCTGTCTGTCTATCTGTCTATCTATCTGTCTTTCTATCTCTCTGTCTCTCTTTCTCTCTGTCTCTTTGTCTCTCTGTCATCTCTCCATCTCTCCGTTGCTGCCTGCCTCTCTATCTATCTATCTATCTATCTATCTATCTATCTATCTATCTATCTATCTATCTATCTATCTATCTATCTATCTATCTATCTATCTATCTGTCTGTCTGTCTGTCTGTCTGTCTGTCTGTCTGTCTGTCTGTCTGTCTGTCTGTCTGTCTGTCTGTCTGTCTATCTATCTATCTATCTATCTATCTATCTACCTACCTACCTACCTACCTACCTACCTACCTATCTATCTATCTATCTATCTATCTATCTATCTATCTATCTATCTATCTATCTATCTATCTATCTATCTATCTATCTATCTATCTATCTATCTATCTATCTATCTATCTATCTGTCTGTCTGTCTGTCTGTCTGTCTGTCTGTCTGTCTGTCTGTCTGTCTGTCTGTCTCTCTGTCTATCTGTCTGTCTGTCTCTCTGTCTATCTGTCTGTTTATCATCTATCTATCTATCTATCTATCTATCTATCTATCTATCTATCTATCTATCTATCTATCTATCTATCTATCTATCTATCTATCTATCTATCTATCTATCTATCTATCTATCTATCTATCTATCTATCTATCTATATTGAATCACCATGAGATGCACAGTTACAAAGCTTTCATGATCAGGCTGTAGTCATACAATATTCCAATACCTATCGCTCCACCAGTGTACCTTTCCCACCATCCCCCTAAGCTCATCCTGCTTCTGTGGTAGGCACTTTTGTTTTTTATCTCTCTGTCTCTCTTTCTCTCCTTTTGGGGATTATAGTTTGCAATACAGATACTGAGAGATCATCATGTTTGATCTTTTACCCATTTTCAGCACATATTTCTTAATCCAGAGCAATCACTTCCAACCATCAATGTACCTTTTGAATATTTACTGTCTGATAAGGATAAGATGGTATTATATTAAATAGACATTCCGAAATATTGGGGATGATGATCTATTCTTTTTTGATGTGCATTTGTTTATTTATTGTGAGTTGGAAGACAGGCTTGTATACACTCAGGGTTCTGCCCTGTGGGTCCTGGATGGTTGATGGTCTGACACAGAAAAAGAATGGACCCCCTGATATGAATCCAGAGCCACAGCAGAGCCTGGCAAGCTACCCATGGTGTATTTGATATGCCCAAACCAGTAACAATAATGGCCCCTATTCCCAACAAATGGAGAAGTTCCCACTCGAGCAAATCAATGAACAATGAGAATACAAGTGTCAAGTGAGTTGGAGGACTAGAATTCTCAGTGCAGGCACTTTATTAGTACATTTCCAATAGTTGATCTGGGGGTTGATTTAGAATATTCAAATGTTAACAATAGTTCACAACATCATTGTAAGTTTTTTGAAGTATAATGTTGTGACTGTTAGACAAAAATCAATAACAATTTGTCAACTTTCTTTTAATATTCTAGATTAACATTAACACAACTAAATTGCTGTGAAGAAATTATGATATCAATTTAGATTTTTCAGTTTTAATATACACTCATGGGTGTATGATTTCATGAATCATAATCTTGCAATAAAGAAATTTAGCAGTACATTATTATTAAAATACTGGGAATTTTCTTTTAATGGTTCACATAAGAAAAGAAATCAAGGTATAGGAAAGAAGACAAGAAAGGGAAGTAATGGGTGTACAGAGTCGGGGCTTCAGTTATACTGGTGATGTGCAAGAATGGTAGAGTTGGATACCGAAAACAGAGATCCAAACTGCAATCAATGGAACTTTGTAATTTGCCAAGGAGTCAAGCAAGAGATGGAGTGGGGATGAGGGGTGATCGTGGGATCTAACTTATTCTTACAATCATTTAAGGTGAAACTTCTTGTTGTTGGAGCTATAGTACAGTGTTACTGACTTGTATACAGCGGACCTGCAGAATCCTGGGCACAAATATGTTCCCTGAGCACCACTAGGAGTGACCCCTGAATACAGTATTAGGAAGAGCCATTGAATCCCACTGGGTGTGGATCAAAAAATGCCCCACTCCCAAAAAAAAGAGGTAGCCCTCAAAAGATGTATTAGTAATTGTATGTTGAGACCAAATAGAAAGAAACATAATTCTGGACTCCAGGTTTCTCCAGGCCTGCCTTTTCTGTCCTTTCATTTTTGCCCTGTCCTCTACACCAGTCCTACCCAAGGTAGAATTTCCAAAATTATTAGTTCGGTGGGGTGTATCAGCAACATCTAATTGGAGGATCAGAATGAGGATAAATGCATGTTATTGTGAAGTTAAGTAATAAACACATATAAATTATACTTTAAATCTGTATGATGTACAAAGATATTTTCACTACTGTGTAAGTCACAAAGAATTTCTGAGGAAATTTTCAAGTGCTCTGTGTAGAGAGAGCTTGAAAACTAATTACAATAGTTTCCATTAATTAATTGATTAGTATTTAGAACATCCTTAGTATGAAGGACATGAGGGGAAAAAAAAGAACTGCCCTTGACATCAGGGAACTGGTTGGCCACTCAGAGGCAGGTGTTAGCTAGGTTTTTCGTTTTAGTTTTTTATTTTTGTGTCATACCCAATGATGCTCAGGGGGTTACTCCTGGCTCTGCACTTATTCCTGGTGGTGTTTGGGGGAACCCTGCAGGATGCTGGGGATCGAACCCGGTCAGCCATATGAAAGATAAACTCCCTCCCTGCTGTACTATCACTCTGGCCTCTAGCTAGGTTTTCAGAAGCTAACCTGACAATCATAGTTAGGCCAGGCTGCTCTCCTGGTGATTGTGAATAATGTCAGAGAACACCAGCTTTTCAGATAATTATTTGCAACCATCAGGAAAGCAGCCTGGTGACTGTTATGATTAGACACAACTCAAGATCACTTTTGATCTTTTAAAAAGCATAGATCACAAATTCTGTGTGCAAATCATAAAACACTAACTGCATTTGAGTCTCTTGTGTACTCTGAACATCTGTTGCTTTTTTTAGAATTTTGAGCTTCACTCTAGTTGGCTAATATTTTCCGCAACCTCTAAAGATACTCAATGAACTTTTCCAAACCTTTTTTTCCCCTTTCTTTCTTCTGAAGCAGTGCTCAGGAAGCAGGGGGATGTTTAACAAGCAGGCAATAGGTTCAATGTAACGGTTGAGGATGCATGCTCTGTGTCACAGGGTGACACCAGATCCCCACGGCCGTGTTCAGGAGCCCTCCACAGCCACACCCAGTAATGCTCCTAGGACAATGTGGTGCCAGGAATGGAACCTGGTCTGTGCCTAACTGTTGTACTATCTCCTGGTCCCTGTTTTCAATTTTTACATGTCCCCCAAATGCAGAGAAACCCTCCCCACATTACCCCTAAGGGGTTGTTTCCAAATCGTCCAATCAAAGTCCAAGTCCGTCAAAGCTTTCTAACACTGTCTCTCTACTGTGCCTCCTACAGTCATAATACATGCTCTCACTCTCTTTGAGAAATAAACTCCACTGCACGTCTTTGGCGCAAGAAGCTTTGACAGACAGTTCTGAAAGCTTTGCACAAGTCTTGTCATTGAAGCCTGACAAACACTCACTTGATAGGTATTATTATCACTTCCCTTTTTTGCAGATTAGGAAGCATAAAAAAGAAGAAATATCAGTCACCTCCAGTATGCCTTACTGCAAATGACTGAAATGAAATTTGCATCTGGGGTTAATAGTCTTCAGAATTTTAGGAAGCACTTGCAGGTCTCTTGATCTTTCTATTTCCAGGATTCTGCCCATGAATGATTATTGCTCTTTGAAGATGGACTTTTATCTTGTTGTAAGGGAAACAAGTAAACATTTAAAAAAATGGCTGAGTATAAACTCACTTGGACTATCTTCGAGCAAAGGGTTCCACAACCCCTAGAACTATTTCCTGTTATGCATATTGCTGCTTTGGCTCACACTACTTCATATTATCAGAAGATTTAAAGTGTAAGGAAACAGTTGAAAGGAAAAGACCACTTTGTTTTCAGACACACCCCTTGTTGCTTGGGGGCTACCCCCAGCTCCTTGTTGGTGTTGGGGGTGTTCTCTATGGTGTTTGAGGAACATGTGGTGTGTGTGGAGGCCACCCTGCCTACCGCTGAAGAGTGTATACTCCGCATTGAGCGCTAAAGGGCTGCCAACGGATGTGTAAGAAAACTTGCATCCTTGTAGCTTGACCCTAGGTACACACAGCAAACCATTTTGCATGGTTCCAGTTCAAGGCCCTTGGTACATTTTTGATGTTTATCATCTCTATGTGCTTGATCCCTCTTTGCCATGCCACTTCCAAGAACATTCTGGCATTAAAAAAAAATCAAATGGGGGCTGGAGTGATAGCCCAGCAGGTAGGGCGTTTGCCTTGCACACGGCTGGCCCATGCAGGCCCGGGTTCAATCCCGGGCATCCCTTATGGTCCCCGAGCACCGCCAGGAGTAATTCCTGAGCAAAGAGCCAGGAATAACCCCTGAGCGTCCCCGGTGTGACCCAAAAAAGCAAAAATAAAATAAAATAAAATAAAATAAAATAAAATAAAATCACAAACAGATATTATGGTAGAGAAAAACGTAATAAATTAGAGATTTTATATTTGAAAATGTTTTTCTTTTTAAATTTTTTTTTATTATACCATTGAGATATACACTTACAAAGATGTTCATGTTTGGGTTTCAGTCTTACAGTTTTCCAAGGCCCATCCCTCCACCAATGCCCAATTCCCACCACCAATGTCCCCTGATCCCTCCCCTCCCCCCAGTCTACCTCTATGGTAGGCACGTTGCCTCTTCTCTCTCTCTCTCTCTCTCTCTCTCTCTCTCTCTCTCTTTCTTCCTTCTCTTACACACTGTGGCTTGTAATACATACATTTAGGAATTATCATGTATATTCCTTTGCCTACATTCAATGTTCAGATCTAGTCTGGTATGATCATTTCCAACAATTATTAGCCACATTGTTTCCTTCTCTGTCTTACCTAACCTCTGACTCCCACACACTTGTGGTAGGTTCCACCTATTTACAAGACCTCCTAATCCATGTTTTGCCTGACCTTGGCAATTGGTATCATACTATTTTATTTTTATACCCTGATAATAAATGCAGTCACTTATTAAGCAAGACTCAGGAGAAAAATCACAGATTTTATCAACCATAAGACACTTTAAAAATATTACTTCAGTTATGCTTTATCTACTGTTTCATAGCTAATTAGATCATCAGTAAAATGTATTTTTATTAAAATTATTATTAATTTATAAATATTCATATCATAAAAAATAAAACAGGCTATGTTTTCAAAAAAATTAAATCACTGCTAGATAGGTCATTACGAAGCTGTTCATGATTGGGTTTCAGTCCTAAGTGTTGCAACACAGTCTCTCCGCCCATCCCTCTACCAGTGCACAGTTCTGAACACCACTCTCCCTCCCTCTGCCCAACAACCAGCCCCTAGGACAGGTACTTTTCTTCTTCTCTCTCTCTCTCCTCTCTCTCTGTCTCTCTCTCTTTCTCTGTCTCATTTTATGGCTTGCAATACTGGACACTGAAGGGTTATCAGGTATATCCCTTTACCTACTTTCAATACTCAGTTCTAGTCTACCATTACCATTTCCACCTATTATTAGCAGACTGGTCCCTTCTCTATCTTACTAAACTTCTACCCCCCTCCTCCCACACTTGTGGTATATTCTAACCATTGAGAAGTCCTCCTGGTTACTGTTATCCCTGGCCTTGGATATTAGTCTCATACTATTTTTCTTATGTCCCACATATGAATGCAGTCATTCTATATCAGTCCTTCTCCTTCTGACTCACTTCAATCAGCAGGATACTCTCCATGTCCATCCATTTATGGGCAGATTTCATGACTTCATTTTTCCTAACAGTTTTATAATATTCCATTATGTAGATATCATAGTTTCATTAGCCAGTTGTCTGTTCTCAAGCACTCAAGTTGTTTCCAATTCTGGCTATTGAGAATAATGCTGCAATGAACATAGAGTTGCAGATGGTGTTTCTGCTGGGTGTTTCTGGGATTCTGCGATTTTTTTCAACCCACTGAAATACTCTTTTCCCCTGTAACATTCCTTCTAGATCCTCTTTTTCAGATTTACTATCTTTCTCCCTTATTCTCAGTGAACTTAAAATATAAGTGCTTTGCTATGACATTTATACTAATTTGTCATTTGTTTAGACAACTACTGTTATATGACTTTTATACTAATTTGATATTTGTCTAAAGGAGTACAACCCCTCTTAGACTGTGAATCCCTTTAAAGGTAAAATCAAAAGCTTTGCTGGCCCTCTCTGTCACTCCAGCAGAGACACCCAATTCTATGTGGTGACAACATTCCATGGGAGTACTGCACTTGCCTCCATAATCTCCAGCCTCTTAACTAATAATCTTTTAAAATTGCATGCCGATCATTAATAATTAGAGAAATGCAAATCAAATCAACAATGAGATATCATCTCAAACCACAGGGACTGGCAAACACCCAAAAGTGCAAGAACAACAAGTGGTGGCGTGGTTGTGGGAAGAAAGGGACACTCATCGATTGTTGGTGGGAATGTGGTCGACTGGAACAGCCTTTTTGGAAAACAATATGGACATTTCTCCAAAGACTAGAAATTGAGCTCCTGTTTGACCCAGCAATACCACTTCTGGGACTATACCCTGTGAGACCAAAATCACACAGCAGAAATACCATCTACACTTCTATGTTCATAGCAGTACTATTCACAATAACCAGAATCTGGAATAACTAAAGTGCCCGAGAACAGATGACTGGATAAAGAAACTGTGGTACATCTACGCAATAGAATACTATGCATCTGTTAGGAAAAATGAAGTTATGATATTTGCCTATAAATGGATGGACATGGAGAGGATCATGCTGAGTGAAATTAGGCAAAGGGAAAAGGACAAATATAGAATGAATGCATTTATTTGTGGGATATAAAAAATTGGGGTCGGTGCGATAGCACAGCAGGTAGGGCGTTTGCCTTGCACGTGGCCAACCCGGGTTCAGTCCCTGGCATCACATATGGTCCCCCGAGCACCACCTGAGTGATTCCTAAGCAGAGACAGGAGTAATCCCTGAGCATTGCTGGGTGCGGCCCAAAAAAAAAAAAAAAAGAAAATAGCATGATACCAATATCCAAGACCAGACAAAAAAGGATGAGGTCGTATCAGTGGGTTGAACCTACTGCAAATGTGTGGAGTCAGAGGTTAGGTAATACAGAGAAAGGAATAGTGTACTAATAATTGTGGTAAATGATAATACCAGTGTAGAACTGAGCATTGAAAGTACGCAAAAGGATATGCATGATAATCTCTAAATGTATGTATTGCAAGCCACAATGTATAAGAGAAGGGAGAGTGAGAGTGAGCGAGCAAGAGAGAGAGAGAGAAAAAGAGAGGAGAGGAAAAAAGAGAGAGAGAGGGAGAGAGAGAGAGAGAAGTGAAAATTGCCTGCCATAGATGCACGCTGGGGTGGGGGGGGGGGATCAGGGAATATTGGTGGTGGGAAATGGGCCCTGGTGGAGGGATGGGTGCTGGAACACTGTATGACTGAAACCCAAATATGTACACTTTTGTAAGTGTATATCTCATGGTGGTATAATCACTTGATCACTTGACATCCTGTTATTTGTCGATTTGCTTGAGCAGGCGCCAGTAACTTTTCCATTTGTCCTTGTCACGAGCCAGTGTAGCCCAATGGCATCTGCTTGCTCCAGGAATTGGAAGAGCCTCAAACTGTTCATGGGACCCAGTCAGTAAAGGCTCTAGTCCAGCGGTCTTCTCCAAGTTGCATTACATGTATAGCCCATCTTATTTTTTGAAGCCTTGGCAAACGAGACAGCGTCCCTGACTCTTGATAGTTGACGGACATTGGAACTCATGATTCCTTCTCTCACTTGAGTGAGGTGTGATCACTATCACTATCTTCCTGTTAATCATCTATTTGTTAGAGCGGGCACCAGTAATATCTCCATATGTCCTGTCACATGCTAGTAGAACCCAGAGGCATCCACTTGCTCCAGGAACATAAAGAGCCTCAAATCATTATATTAGGTCATGGGCATGTCCATGACCTAATATAAATATTACTGGTATTTGGCATATCAAATACTACACGAGCAGCTTGCCAGGATTGCCGCGCGGGTGGCACCTGTTGTAGTCACCTCTAAATAAAGTATTTATTGATGAACTGCGCGGTCGCCGCGAGCCAGTCTGTGATAGTCTGGTCTGCTGAGTGGAGTTGTGAAGGAGAGGGAAGTCCAGATGTGGAAAATGGTGGGGCCCAATGGAGCAGGGGCTGTCGTCTGGCTTGTTGTGAGGCTCTGCTGGGGGGCGGTGGTGCCCGGCCCCCGGGCTCCTGGCGGGGGGGGGGGCTGGGCTGGTCAGCACGGTGTGGGGGGGCCGGGGCTTGGCTCTGGGGGTGGCAGGCCAGGGCTAGAACCCGCCATGCCTCCCAGGAGCCTCCTGAGTGGCTGGGCACAGGGAGAGCAAGTAGCAGCTCTGCCCCATGTCTGAGATCTCTGGTTCAGCATACCTGGGCTGGATTGAAACAAAAACTGCTGCAGGGTGGGTGTCGAAGATCCAGTCAGTGATGTGTGAGGTGTGATATCCCAATAAAAAATTGGAATTTTTATTGGTATAATTAATCATACATTTATATAATTTAATTTAATAATCTTCTGATCAGTAGTCAGACACATTATCCATTGTGTCACTGGGCTCTACTAGCATGAGACAGGGGCATATGGAGATGTTACTGGTGCCCGCTCAAGCAAATCGATGATCAACGGGAAGACAGTGATACAGTGAATATAATAATATAATTTAATTTATATAATTTATAAATTATAAATAAATTATAAACAATATAATATATACATTTATTGGTATAATAAACATTAAAAATATTTCATGCTAAAATACATAAAGGAATGAACATAATCTTTCAGTATCTGTACTGCAAACCATAGTGCCCAAAAGGGGAGAGAGAGAGAGAGAGAGAGAGAGAGAGAGAAGAGAGAGAGAGAGAGAGAGAGAGAGAGAGAGGAGAGAGAGAGGGAGAGAGAGAGAGAGAGAGAGAGAGAGAGAGAGAGAGAGAGAGAGAGAGGGAGAGATGGTGTTGGAGCATTGTATGTGACACACACAGCTCTGTCACTGCGTATCTCACAGTGATTCAATTAAAAAATAAAAAAAGGAATAGATCCTAAGAGATCTTAAAACTACTTTTCCAAGTAGACTTTGCATCCAGGCCTCCCCAGGCAGGCCAATGAATTCACATTCCAGCCGCTGTTTAACTGATAGAGGCAGAGTGGATTCTCCAGCCTTTCAAGCTGATAAGAATCAGTTGTCCAAATTCCAAAACAGCCGATAGAGTGACTTGCAGATAACTTTTCCGCGTTTCCGCAACAGCGTTCTCCTGCTGTGCCCTTAAGGAAAGTAGTCTTACCGGGGGGACGGCTTGGGTGGAGGAAAAGGACGGACGGCACAGCCAATCATCTTTCTTTCCTGACCGGAAAAGGCGGCACCTAGGGGTGTCAATTCTCAGGTGGCTTCGGATTGGCGGGTTCCGGAGCGATCCGCGGTGGCAGGAGTTTTCGGACGTGTTGGCTGCTTCCCGGGTCGCAGCGGTTGGACTGAGTCCGGTGAGCGGAACTGGGACGGGGCCTGCACCGTGGATCTCCGAGCAATCCGCTTGTGAGTTCGGAGAGCAACAGCCTTCTTTCTGCTCCGGGAGCGGCGACGATGGATCGGCACCGGCCGCGACCTGCCCCCGCGACCCAGGGCGCCTCTGCCGGGGTCCTCCCACCCTCCTCTGCCTCGCTCCGCAGCAGCCGGGACAGCAAGCTGCAGCGCCGGGAAGGGCCCCAGCACCAGCCGCCGCCCGGCGGCCCCGAGGAACCGGGAGAGAAACGCCCGAAATTTGTAAGTTTCGCTTGGGAATTGGGTGAGGGTTGCTCCCGCCCTGCAGCTGTGCAGTTTAGTAACCGCTGACTTGAGTGACAGCAGAGGGTGGGTCCACAGAACCAGGAGGGGCTACATTTGTTTTAGATGTTTTAAGCGGTCAGGCTTTTATTATTATTAATTATTATTGTTATTATTATTATTATTGTTTTTACGAAGGCTCAAGTGTGTGTTTTTGAATAGATCCAGGTCCATTGTGTTGCTCCAACTTTTTAAGACTTGATGTGTTGACGTCATCTAGGTGGATATTGCATTTTTTAAAAAAAAGTTGATATTCTCCTTCCCACCCTAAATCGTTAGGGTCATGAGACATTTCATCAGAGTAGTGTTTCTTTTACTGTACAATAAAGTTCAAT